>JAJPUD010021357.1:0-23183 GCA_023553655.1 Myrmecobius fasciatus | reverse complement strand
TATACAGACAATATCCATCCAACCATGGGCATATTTAGTATCTTTCTATGGGTATATACAGTATCCATCTCTCCATGGCTATAATCAGTATCTTTCTATGGGTATACACAGTATCCATCTAACCATGGGTATAATCAGTATCTTTCCATGAGTGTTTACAGTATCCATCTATCCATGAGTATATTCAATATTTCCATGGCTATGTACAGTATCTATCCATCTATGGGTATAATCAGTATCTTTCCATGGCTATATACAACAGTCATACAAAGTAGTTGCAAAGTCAACTCCAAGGCTATCCCATCAGGTACCTTGGATCTGCTTTGCATGGGGAGGGGAAGAGGGAATCCAGAAGCTTTGTGCAGAAGTTCAAGTCTGGTTCTAAGACACAAAGGTGAGACCTGGAGTGGGAGATAGAGAATTGTGTGTCAGAAAGAGCCAGCGTAGTTTAGCTGGCCAGTAGAGTGCATAGAGAGGCGAATGTGTGGTTAGACTGGAAAGGTGGAATGGGGCCAGGTGTGAGGTGCTTTAAAAGCCACAGAGGAGCTCTATTCCAGAGATAATAGGGAGTCATGGGAGTTTACTGAATCAGGGAGTGACTAGTTCTTGGGTTGCCATGTGGAGGAAGATGGCAATGGTCCCGGTGAGAGTTCGTTCGGGCCTGAGCTAGGGCACTCCCTGGCATCTGAATGGAAATGACAGCATTGTCTCCAGGGTGGGTGGGGAAGGAGTTAAGGATAATATCAAAGATGAGTACCAGGGAAAGGCATCATTGCTACTGTTATCCACTTGTTTCCCCAACCAGTAAATTTTGCAAACTTCTCAATCTAAGATACTAATCTTGCTCAAAAGGGCCCCTGAAGCATTCTGCTGCTGAGTGGAGCCTTCTAGAGACATAAGCCAAACCCACAGTCACCTGGCCTCCCAGTTTACTATTCTCTTCTAAAATGTTCATTTAAAGGCAGTGTTCAGGATGCATAATGCCTCAGGATGGATTGTGCCAAGACTCTGTCTCTGCTAAGATGGGCTGTGATTTCCCCTTTGCACAGGGAACAGGTAACTACTCCTCCCATTGTGCTTTTCCATCTTGTCCCTAGACTTCCTCACATGAGGAATAAAAGTATCCCTGATTACAACAAGAAGATTAAGGATAGCTGTGTGACCCTGGGCAAGTCACTTAACCTCAAATGCCTCAGTAAAAAAAAGCAAAAAAGAAGAAAGAAGAAGAACAAGAAGAACAAGAAGAAGAACAAGAAGAAGAACAAGAAGAAGAACAAGAAGAAGAACAAGAACAAGAACAAGAACAAGAAGATTAGGGAAAGAGAAGGATTTTACACAAAGTAGAGCTTCATGTGAGAATGATAAGCACATCAAATGCTTTTTCATTCATGTGTTCATTACTTAATTCCCGAGAAAATCCATGAAACAGAGAGGGTAAGCACAGCACGGGAGAGAAGATTCAAGTGAAGATCAAGAGAGGCTAAAACAGACAGGAAGTTGCCAACAGAGAATCTCATAGACCATTTGGACAGAAGCAGGAAAAATAAGAAGCTTAAGAACCATCACAAGCCCAGTCCAGAGCTATGATACAGTAGCAATGGGGAACTTCCATTCTGTATATGACAGCTTTGAGCTCTTCACCAGAATCCGATGGAGAGCCCGCCATTTCCTTATTTGTCTTAATTTGGAAGGTCAAAGAGCCAATGAGAGGAGCAGAGATGATGGGGACCATGAAGGGAAATGACCATTCCTTGGAGTTTCTGACAGAAAAGGACAAGAAGGCCGGACAGAATCCGACATATCGTAGTTATGGAAAAAGTAGATTTCAAAGGTTTCAGGGAAAGAAGTTAGCTCCCATTGACTCAAATTTTACAGGGGAAGTTAGCCCAGGGAGATGAGAAGCTTTCAAGGATAAAATTTTGAGGAAAAAAATAAAGATAACTGAGGAAGAAAGAAAAATGGAGGAAGTCCAAGAGAAAGACAGTCCCCTACAGATGATTCTACAACCAACTTAGACTTTTTAAAAATAGAAACACAGAAGATGGAAATAAAGGAAAGTAACAGAGACTGAAAGCAAAATCTCATCACGAAAAGCAAAAACAAACACCAATAACAACAGCTTGGGGCAGCCCTGTAAGAATACTGTCAGAAATGCATTGATGAAATAAGGCTGGAGGAAGGAAACTGGGCAGTTGCTAATGAGCAACTTTAGGGGAAAGAAGAAACTTATAGAAAGGGGAGGGGGGAATGGGCCTAAGTGAGTCTAGAACAAAAATAAGTGACAAGAGAAGGTTATTCAATTGTTATTTTAATCTTATATTCTCTACCCTGGAGAATGATCTCTGTCTAGTAGGGAGCTGGTACCCAGTAAAATACGAAGCCATCTGGCAGCTTGAGCTGAGTTTATGTCACCAAGTTCAAGAGAACTCTCTCCTTGGGTACTGAAAAAACTGACAGATGGATTACTGAGGCATGGAGCAATGTGAAGAGAACTGCCTTTCAGAGCTTTAACTGGGGAAGCAGACAGAAGACACAACAAAAAATCAAATAGGAAACATTTAAACAACACAAAAAAGCTTTTTAAAAAAGTAGTGTAAATTTGGGTTTCCTTTCTCAGATTTTTTTTTCTTGTAGATACGATTTTTCTTGCACAGCAAGATAAGGGTGGAAATATGTATACATATATTCGACTTGTCAAGTATTTTAACATGATTAACATGTAGTGGACTTCCTGCCATCTAGGGGAGGGGAGGGGACTAGGGGGGAAAATTTTGTAACAGAAAGCTTTGTAAGGGTCAGTGTTGAAGAACTACCCATACATATGTTTTGCAAATAAAAAGCTTTAATAAAAAAAAGTAGTGCAATTATATTAAGTGGGAAAATTTTAAAAATCAACTCTCTAAAAACATGTGAAATTCAAGCTATTACCTACATGAGGTTCCACTTTGATGCTACATTGTGATGTAGTGGTAACCCTGGAATCTAGGTTCTTTGGAAGCTTGGCCATGCTGGAAAAGTTCTGATTATAGTCTCAGAAAGAGACTTTATTTGTTTTCTGAGGAGCAGCCTTACTTACTAAGGAGAGGCTCACTGCCAATAAGCTGGTCTTTTGGCAATGACCTCAGCCATGGCAACCCATGAAAAAAAAAGATACAAGCGGCCTTCTATTCTATTCTTCTGCAGTGATGTACTCAAAGGGCAGAGAGTGATACACCTAGCACAGTTTTTAGAGTGGCTCTTAAAAAAAACCTCAGTTTCTGGTACTCTGAATGTAAGGTCACCATCCAGCCATCACAGTGTACACCTGCTGATAAACCACAAGACCCCAAAGGAAGCTGCAAAGTGAGAAGACGGCTCACAGGTTCTCCTTGAAGAGGCAAATAAAGGAGCTGGTGGAATATGGTGCATCACAAAGCAATAAGAAAAATCATTTCATGACAAATTTGACCATCAAAGAAGTGCAGTTTGCTGTTAACATATGTTGCTGAGAGAGAGGATGTACAGAAAATGAAAAGGTTCTCCTAATTCAGTCAGCATATACTTTGATATTGAGAGACTTGGATATCAAGGTAGCATTGGTGAGGAAAACGAAAATGATCTCGGAGGGGGTAGGGTCAAGACAGCAGAGGAAATTGAGCATTTCTGCTAAACACTCCCAACTGAACCCTCTAAAGAGTTTGGGGTTGTTGTTTTTTAAAAGCCTCAAATCAAATTTTGAATGAGATAACCAAAAAAAAAAGTCACAGAATCTCATTTTCTCAGCCTAGGACAGTTGAGAAGAATTGAAAGAGAAGTCTACTTGTGGATACTGGGGTGGAGATTGGCTGAGATTATGCAGTGCTTGCTATGGGGTCTAGAAGTAGTGGTGAGAGAATAGCAATAGCAATGATGTCGTGAGGAATGGTAAGGAAACTAAACTCCTGGTCAGAAAGGTAATTCTGACTGTACTAGTACTGGACACAAGACCAGGGACCACTAGACAGCTTCTTTGACCATTACCCATTTCTGACACCTATTTCTAGGGTAGAGAATAGTGTTTTGGGCTTTTGGTTGAGCACCAAGAGAGGCCATATTCAAGTAAGAATCAGAACAGAGTGACCAGAACTTGCTTGGAAGAATGAAAAAAGTTACAGACCCCAGATTTAGCCATAGAATTCTAGCCAGCTATTCCCCACAGAGGGGAGCCTAGCCCAACTTTAACACAAAGTACAAAGCCAAGAAATAAGCTGGAAAAATAAGCAAATAACAAAAAAAAAGTATCTGACCACAAAAATCTATGGATTCAGGAAAGCTTAAGACATGAATTCAGAAGAAGCCAATGACTTGAAACCATCTCCAAGCAAAGCTTCAAAGAAAAATACAGGTTGATATAAGCCCAACAAAAATTCACAGAAGTGCTAAAGGAAAATATTTTTAAAAGAATAAAAACAATATGTTTTTTTTAATTAAAATAAGTTGAAGAGAAATTGAGAAAAGAGAGCAATGCAAGACAATAATGAAAAGAGAATTAACAGTTTAGAAAAACAGGAACAGGGGCAGCTAGGTGGCGCAGTGGTTAGAGCACCAGCCCTGAAGTCAGGAGGACCTGAGTTCAAATCTGGTCTCAGACACTTCCTAGCTGTGTGACCCTGGGCAAGTCACTTAACCCCAATTGTCTCAGGGGAAAAAAAAACTTTACTGAAGAAAATAACTCCTTAAAAAATCTTAATTGGTCAAGTGGAAGCTCACATGAACACACACGGGTGTATATATAAGCATACACACACACACACAGATAGATAGATAGACATATACCCATGTGTATAGAAAATAATCTTAACCAATGAGGAAGGAGGAGGGAAGATACTAAAAGAAAAAGAGGGAATATATTAAGGAAGGCAATGATTTAAAGCTAAACAGGTTTTTGAGAGAAGATGGGGAAAAGGGAAAGATAGAAGGAGATAGAAGGAAATACATGGTTAGCAATCATAATTATCAGTGTAAATAGTATAAACTCACCTATAAAATGGAAATGAATAGAAGAATGGAGTGGAAACCAGAATTTAACAATATCCTATTAACAGGAAATACATTATTTTAAAAAATAGCTTTTTTCATGCTCTCTGTTGATGTTTGCTTGCATTTTGTTTTCCTTCTCAAGGTTTTTTTCTTCTTCTTGATCCGATTTTTCTTGTACAGCAAGATAACTATATGAATATGTATACACATATTCAATTTGTCATGTATTTTGACATGATTGACATGTATTGGACTGCCTGCCATCTAGGGGAGCGGGTAGGGGGAAGGAGGGAAAAATTTGTAACAGAAGGCTTTGCAAGAGTCAGTGTTGAAAAATTACCTGTGCATATGTTTTGCAAATAAAAAACTTTAATTAAAAAAAGAAAAAAATAATAGCTTTTTTATTTTCAAAATACATGTAAAGGTAGTTTTCAACATTCACCTTTACAAAACCTTGTGTTCCACATTTTTCTCCTCCCTTACGCCCCATCCCCTCCCCTAGACAGCCAGTAATCCAATATATGTTAAATATGTGCAATTCGTTTATACAAATTTCCACATTTATCTTGCTGCACAAGAACAATCAGATCAAAAAGGAAAAAAAAAGGCAAGCAAACAACAAAAAGGTGAAAATACCATGTTGTGATCCACATTTAGTCTTCATAGTCCTCTTTCTGGATGCAGATGGCTCTCTCTCCATCACAAGATTATTGGAACCTGAATCACCCCTTTTGATGAAAAGAGCCACGTCCATCACAGTTGATCATAGCATAATCTTTTTGTTGCCGTGTACAATGATAATCTGGTTCTGTTCACTCAGCAGCAGTTCATGTAAGTCTCTCCAGGCCTCTCTGAAATCATCCTGCTGATCATTTCTTATAAAACAATAATATTCCATAATATCCATAGACCATAACTTATTCAGCCATTCTCCAATTGATGGGCATCCATTCAGTTTCCAACTTCTTGCCGCTACAAAAAGGGCTGCCACAAACATTTTTGCACATGTAGTTTCTTTTCCCTTTTTCATGATCTCTAGGATACAGATCCAGACAGTGCCTGATCAAAGGGTATGCACAGTTTAAGCGCCCTTTGAGTATAGCTTCAAATTGCTTTCCAGAATGGTTAGATCAGTTCACAACTCCACCAACAATGTCTTAGTGTTCCAGTTTTCCCACATCCCCTCCAACATTTAAGGAGATATACTTTATTTTATTTTTGCTGAGGCAATTGGGGTTAAGTAACTTGCCCAAGGTCACACAGCTAGGAAGTGTGAAGTGTCTGAGACCAGATTTGAACTCAGGTCCTCCTGACTTCAGGGTTGGTGCTCTATCCACTGTACTACCTAGCTGCCCAGGAGATATACTTTAAAGTGAAAGAAACACAGTTAAAATAAGGGACTGAAGCAGAATCTATTATGCTTCAACTAAAGTAAAAAAGACAGGAGTACCAATCATGATCTCAAAGATAAAACAAAAATAGAGCTAATCCATCAAACAATAAATATAATAAATGCCTACAATGTGTCAGGTAATATGCTAAGTGCTGGAGATACAAAAAAGAAGGAAAAGAAAGTCCCTGCCTTCAATGGGGGAGATATCACACAGATATGTACAAAGCAGCTACTGAAATAGCTCAGGTGTGAGATGATGAGGGATACAGAATTAGAGGAGAAAAGGGAAGTGTGTTTGAGAAATGCTATAAAGATAAAATTGACAAGCCTCAGCAATAGGCCGGATATGGGGGAGTGATAGAGTGAGGAGTCCAAGTCCTAAGTTAGGAACCTGAAGGACTAGGAGAATGGTGTAGCCTACTTCCTAGATGGGAATACATAGTATTCCCACCTAGTAATAGGAAAGGTAGGAGAAGGAGAGAGTTTAGGGGAAAAGATAATGAATTCTGTTTTGTACATATTGAGTTTAAGATGTCTACAGGATATTTAATTTGAGATTAGGCAGTTTGAAATGTGAGATTAGAGGTCAAATGGTAATTAAATCCATGGAAGCTGATGAAATCATCAAGTGAAGTAGCATTAATCAAAAGAGAGAAACTACATTTTGCTAAAAGACACAATAGACAAGAAGTAATATTAACACTGAACATATATGCACCAAATGGCATAGTACTTAAATTCTTAAAAGAAAAGTTAAATGAGTTACAGGAGAAAATAGTAAGACTATACTAATGGAGGGTCTCAACTTATCTTTCTTGACACTAGATAAATGTAATAAGAAAATAAACAAGAAAAAAGCTAAGGAGATGAATAGAATTTTAGGAAAATTAGAGACAATGGATCTCTGGAGAATATTGAATGGTAATAAAAAGGAGTGTAACTTCTTTCTCAGCTGCATAAGATACTTTTACAAAGATTAATCATGTATTAGGACATAAAAACCTCACAAATGTAGAAAATCAGAAATATTAAATTTCTTTTTGGACTACAACACAACAAATATCGCATTCAATAAGGGATCTCTGAAACAATTAAAAATTAACTGGAAACAATTTTATCCTAAAGAATACATGGGTCAAAGAACAAATCATGAAAACAATCAATGATTTCATTAAAGATAATGACAACCAGACATCTACCAAAATCTGTGGGATGCAGCCAAAACAGTACTCAGGGGGAAATTTATATGCTTACATCAATAAAAGAGAGGAAGAGCAGATCAACAAATTGGGCATGCAACTAAAAAGACTAGAAAAAGAACAATCTTTAAATCTCTAATTAAACACTAAATTAGAAATACTGAAATCAAAAAGGTTAATAAAAATCAAAAGTTTAAAAAAAAAACAATCGTGGACTAATAAATGAAACTAAAAACTGGTTGGGTTTTTTTTGGGGGGGACAATAAAACAGATAAACCATTACTTAACTTGTTTAAAAAGAAAAAAAAAACCCAATTACCAGCTTCAAAAAAGGGGGTGAATGTACAACCAATAAAGTTGAAATTAAAGCAATTATTAGGAACCATTTTGCTCCAACAATATGGCAATAAAACTGACAATTTGAATGAAATGGATGGATATTTTAAAAATACACATTATCCAAATTAGTACAAGAAGAAATAAAGTATTTGAATAACTCTATCTTAGAAAAAAAATTGAACAAGCCATAAATAAGTTGCTTGAGGAAAAAACTTCAGGATCAAATGGATTTACAAAAGAATTCTATGAAACATTTAAAGAATAATTAATTCTAACACTATATAAACTATTTGGAAAAATTTCTAAAGGAGTCCTACCAAATTTCTTCTATGATACAAATATGGCTTTGATACCAAAATCAGGGAGAGCAAAAACAGAGAAAGAAAACTATGGACAATAAAAGAAAACAATTTCCCTACTGAATATTCATATACAATTTCAAAATAAAATACTAACAAAAAGATCATAACCACATATCACAGAGATCATACACTATGACTAGGAATTTATACCAGGAAGGCAGAACTGGGAAACTATAAACATAGACATATCCATAAGTGGACCATATCAATGACAAAAACAACAAAAATCATATGATTATTTCAATAGATGCAGAAAAAACTTTTGATAAAATACACTGCCCATTCTTCTTAAAAGCACTAGAAAGCACATAGATGGAGCTTTTCTTAAAATGATAAGCAGTATCTATCTAAAACCAAGAGCACGTATTATATGTAATGGGGATAAACGAGAAGCTTTCCCAATAAAATCAAGGACAAGCAAGGATGTCCATTATCAATATTATACCAGAATTTGTACTAGCTATATCAATGACAAGGAAACTCCTCCATTCTCCCTTGGCCAGGCTCCATTACAAGAGAAAAAACAGATTCCAGGTGATTAGGAACAGACATGGAAAGGGATTAGAAAAGGCCCAGCAGAGATGAGAAAGGGGAGATTCTCAGTAGGGGGAATCACCTGTGCTAAGGCACTACAATCAGGGGTGTGTGTGATGCGATCTGGCTTAGCTGGGCCACTGAATGCAGAGAGGCAATAATGTGAGCTTATGCTTTTGGTGCCTCAGTTTCCTTATCTATACACTGGAGATGATCTTTCATCATCTAACTCATGAGGCTGTTCTAATGCTCAAACAGTATCCTGTATGTAAAGCACTTCATAACTGTCAGATGCTATTATTGTGCTGCTTGTTTTTTTCATCTCAGCAAAACACCTTCCTGCTCTGTGGGCCTGCTTTTTCATCTGTAAAATGGGGCATCCTAACCCTTGCACAGCTTCCCTTACAAAGCTGCGGTGGGGACCAAACAACACGATATGTAAAACAATTTCTCAGTGTAGGCTATTAACAGGAACTCAAGACTCTGGGTAAACCACTTCCTGTGCCTTCTAATTTTTCCCTTGTAAAATCAGAGCTCCTACTTGCACGGTCTGCCTGCACTGGACCAAGGTAAGCTTTAAAGGGACCAAGGCTGGTTCCAACTGGCCTTAAGGTTGGAACACACTTCTTTCTTTTTAATGGCAAGAAGGTACAAATGAGTTGTAAAGATTGTATCTCTTTCTCTGCCTCTAAATACATATATATATATATATGTATATATACACATAGGTATAGGTGCATATTTACGTATACACACACATATGTATATGTATGGATGTGTGTATATATCTCTATATACATAGATGTGTGCATATATATATACATCCAGGCATATATATATATATATATATATATATGTAAACATCTATCTATATATGTGTGTGAATAAAAAAAGTGAAAAAAAACCTGCTATAAAAAAGTGATCATCCCATACTTTGGGGGAAGGTGAAAAAGTACTTGATGCCTTTGTAAAACTTATTTAAAAAAAAATAAATGGAAGCTATTATGCATGATGAGGGGAAGTCTTGCTCCCATCTGGACCACAGTTTTCCCAAGGATCGTGATTTCACAGTGGTGAATTCTCGCTCCATTTAGGAGGATGACAGCTCTTTGAGAACCAGACAACATCCTTTCAACAACTGTTGTAGCCAAAATGTTCTCATCTTTTGTGGCCATACTGTGACAGGATTCTCTGCCCCTGACAGCTGGTGCTCAGATGAGACATTTCCAGAGGTCATTATGTCCAACATCCTTTTACAGAAGAGTAAACTGAGGCCTGAGGAGATGTTAGTCACACAAGTAGTAAAGGTCAGAATCAAAATAGGAACTCAGATTTCTACCTCCAGAGATAGGGTCCTTCCACTGTGCTATATGGAACTCAGGGTCTTCTTTCTGGAGCAGTAAGAAAGGCTTTTCTTTAGAGAAAGCTTTGGTGAATTTTTAAAGAAATCTAATCTAATCCAATAACATTTTTATAAGGAAAGACAACTTGGAAAGATCCAAGAACTCTCCTCAAAGTGAAGGTCATCCAAGTCTCCAGAGAACCTAAGATGAAGTACCATAATCTGCCCATTGACAGGGAGATGATGGATTCAAGGGGCTGGCCTAGACATTTTAATTGGATGTGGGTTGGGGGAGAGAAGCTGGCAACAGCTATATCAAGAGGAAAAGACAAAGTTAAGAGGGGAGGAGCACGATATTTTTTAAAGGCACAAAAGAACTAGAAAGCAGAATTAACCAAAAAGTGTGTTTACAAGAAACACACTTGAAACAAAGATTCACACAGAGATAAAAATGTCTAATAGAAAATCTATTTATGTTTCAGCTGAAGTAAAGACTTAAGAGTTCTGATCCATCCAATGACCAACCAGATTTCCAGAGATAGGATGATGAAGGGGGTTATCTACTTCCTACCACTCAAGGTGCAGACAGCCAATGTGAAAAGCTGTTTCGCTTGACTTTGTTGTTGCGTCTCACTCTTCACGATCTCATTTGGAGCTCTCTTGGCAGAGATTCTGGAGTGGTTTGCCATTTCCTTCTCCAGCTCATTTTGCAGATGAAGAAACTGAGGCAAACAAGGAAGTGACTTGACTAGGGTCACATAACTAGTGTCTGAGACCCAATTTGAATTCAGCAAGCTGAGTCTTCCTGACTCCTGATCTGGTACTCAATTTACTGTGCCACCTAGCTACCCCACATGTTTCATTTAAGCATAAGTGGTTTTTGTTTTTCTTTAAATGGGGGATATAGTTAAATGATTAGTAACTGTGAGGAGGTAGGAAAAAGAGAAAATCAATGCTTGTTAATGGACAAAAAGAAAAACTAAAGCAAGAAGTATGTTTCAAAAAACAAAAATAAAATCAAATTCATATGGGAACTTGAAAAAGAAGCACAAACAGGGCACTTCTGAGAGTAATATGTCTAACTTATTTTATGTACTTTTAAAAAGCAAGCAACATGGGATAGAAATTGTCAGGTCATTAGTTAATAAGCATTTATTAAGTGCCTACTATGTGCTAGACACTGTGTTATACTCAAAAAGAGGCAAAAGATAGTTCCTCCCTTCAAGGAGTTCACAGTTTAATGGGAGAGGAAACAAGCAAGTAGATATAAACGAGTTCTAGACAAAATAAATAGGAAATAATTCACAAAGGGAAGACACTAGAATTAAATGAGTTAAGGCAAGTTCCAGGAGAAAATAAAATTCAGTTTCACGTACAGTCTTCTTTTATGATTTCCTTTGTGTATGGAAATATTCAATTTGGGGGATTTGTTAACTCGGGATTTTTTTTAAAGACAATTAAAAAAAACATGGGCTATATAATCAAGGAAAGACTGAAAAATAAACTATCAAAGGAAGCTTAATGTGACAAAAAGTGTGGTTTCATGATAGTTTAAAGAATGTCAAAATCTTGTGACTGTAAATGTAAATGTAAATATTAGTATAAAATGCAACATAAACACAGTGTGTGTTTAACACTTTAGGTTTTAAAAGATTTTTTGAGGTTTTTAAGGCTTGAAGTTCTGGTAAGTTTGTCTCAGTTTCCTTTTCTGAGTAAAATGCGCAAAGCACTCTGGGCCCTCCCGTCTGCGCTATGGGGTTGGGCCCGCTCACTCGCCCACTCGCCTGGGCGCTAGCCCTCCAGCCCACACGGGGCGCTAAGGTGGCCGCAACACCAACCAAGCTTAGAGAAGGACCCCTGGGTCCTCTCGGGGATGCGTAGTCGCCTCCCGCCTCCCGCTCTTCCTCCCCGACTTCCCCTGGATGACCCTACGACCCCGGCCGGGACTGGTCTAAGCCCTGGCTCCCCCAGCACCTCAACAGCTGCTGCTATGGTAACGAAGGCGCCCTTTGCATCTGCGCTTGCGCCTTCCCCGAGGGGCAGGTGTATGCTGGGAAATAAAATTCGTGGGACAGTCGCCGGAGAAGTTCCGACACAAGATGGCGTTCAAGGGCTGTAGAAGGCGTGGAGACCAGAGGCGGAGCCGGAGGTGTGGCTTGCTGGAGCCCAGCCCACTGTGGGCGGAGCTTCGGGCTAGTTGCAGCCCAGGACTAGCTAGGAGGATTCAGGGCAGAGAGAAGTGTGCGGTCACGGTCACCCGATGTTGTGATGGACCGTGTTACAAGACGGGGAGAAACCGAGGCCGGGAGAAGTTAGTGACCCGCCCGGGATCACGGAGTGCCCCAGGGGACCCTTTTCATGGGCTGAGCATTATTATCTCCGTTTTACAGAAGGGGAAACTGAGGCTCTGGAGAACTGGGTACCTCGGGAAACCGAGAGTTAGTGGCAGTGCCAGCCCCAGAGCGTGGCCTCCTGGCTCCTTATCTCATACGTCCTCCGACCCCTCCCCAGGGCTTCCTACCTCCAGAAAGGCCAACTGAGGCAGAAGAGCAGAGCAAAGCTCCCAAGCACCTGGGGAGGTCTCGGAGCAGACACAAGCCCGGGTGTCAGGTCCCGCCTGTCCTGGGGGGCAGCTCTTGTCGGAGTGGACCCCTCCAGGACGGATGTGCCCCCCAAGTCTGATCTGAGAGAGGGGCGTGTTGGGGGGAGATGGGAACATAGATAAGGGGGCTCCGAGGAGTGACGGGGACTCTTCTATATGGAAGACGGGGGAGAAGCAGGTTTGGGGGGAAGCTGCTGCTTTCAGTTTGGGGAATATTGGGGGTGCCCCCATCCAGAAGAGACCCCCGGGTAGTAGGAGGTCTGAGGGGGGAGGGACAGAGAGACTTTGAGTCAGCCTTGAAGGCAAGATGAGATCACGGGAACATAAAAGAGAGGGGAGCCAGGGATGGAGTGAGGGGGAGCGAGAGCAGCCCTCATGGGACCCAGAGGGGAGTCACAAGCCATGGGGGGGGGGCTGGAAACCTACAGAGAAAGTACCAAGAGGAAGAGGAGGGAAGTCCTGGAGCCAGGTCCTCATCTGCTCCTCCTCCTCCTCCTCTTCCTCGTCCTGGAAGATCCCAGAGCTCTCCCAGATATTCTGTACTGTCCACACTCACAATCAAACACACACACACTCACACACTGCACACTCACACTTGGGCCTCATCCTGACCATCTCCCTGTTCCCCCCACAAAAGGACCCCACCATCTTCTGGCCTCCAGGGCTTAATTCTCTCCTAGGGCCCGATGGGTGCCAAGGGTTAACTAGAAAACTCCCCTCCGGGGGGGAACCAGCTCAGCATGGCTCCCACCAATATTTCCCCCCCTTACTCCTCAGGGAGACAATAGTGTAAACAGCCCCATTTTACCAGGGACAAAACTGAGACCTGGAGGCTCAGGAACCATCCCTGGTTAGGAAGACAAGGCCCAAATCCAGGCCTTTGGGCTCCCAGGCCACTGAGCTTTCCACCCTTCTCTGCCTCCCGGGTAACAGCCCCCCTTAAGCTATCAAGGTTTTTCCTTCAGAGTCTGGTCCTGGTGTGGAGATGATCCCGAGTTTTATCAGGCTGAGTCTGCTGAGACGGATGGTGGGCTGAGCTTGGCCCCAGAAGACCCTCCGGGGGCCTCTGGGACAGACTTATTGCCCCTCCCCCGGCGGTAGCTTTCCCTGTTTCCATAGCAGGGCACAGAGCCCATCTGCTAGGCTTGGTGAGGTTCAAAATGTGCAGCGGGAGGGGTGAGCACAGATTATAACAGGGCCCTTTGAAGTACAGGATTGGGTGACTGGGGTGAAAGGTCTTTGGAAGGGACTCTGCAAAGGCAAGTTCAGGGGAATCTAGATCTAGAGCTGGGAGGGCCTCGGAAGCCATTTAGGCCAATTCTCCTCTTACAGATGGGGAAACTAAGGCCCAGGGAGGTTAAGGGCTATCTCAGATGTCACCGAGGTCATAGCAGCAGTCGGCACTTGAATCCGGGCCTTCTGAGCGCACATACAGTGGCTCTTCCCATGGCACAAAGCTGCCTTGTTAAAACCTGTGAGCTGTTATCTTTATTGCTTGTAATCATTAACCAGAGGAGCCCTGTCTGCCTTGTAAAGTCTCCTCCAGATTGGCATAGTCTAATTCTGATAAAGAGGAGTTGAGGAATCACCAGGTGGTATTCTCTAAGGGAGGAGGCTCCTGTTAGAGGGAGGCTGTACGCCACTTCCAGAGCCTCCTCTTCCATTGGTGTAATTAAAAATACGACTGTGGTGAGGAGCCATGCAGGCCAAGCTTCTCTTACAAATTGGAAACTGAGGCTCCCAGGGGGAAAGCGGATTTCCCACAGAGTTATTCATCTAGGTGACCAGAATCTGAATCCGGGCCCTTGGACACCAAAGCCAGGCACTTCCCTCGTCTGCTTCAAAGGCCCTCGGGGCTCCTTTTTTTTTGGGAAAAGGACTAAGATGTCATCCCTGTCCTGAAGGAAGGAAAGAGAATGGGGCCTTCGGGGGAGTGGGAAGGACTGCCCCGCCCCCAATTTCATCCACATGTGTCATTTCTCTGATAGAATATAAGCTCTCTGAGGGCAGGATCTGGTTTTTTGTTTTGTTTTGTATGCTTCTGAAACCTAGCAAGGTGCTGGTACACCATAGGCACTTAATAAATGCCAGCCGATTGATTGAGTGACTAAGACCCGTGAAGATGCAAGCGCAGCTTGGGAGGAGCCAAGAAGAACCAATCAAATAAAGGCCAGAAGCATCCAAAAAACTAAGATTCCACTTGGAAACCCAACGTCTTTCATTAGGAAACTGCCATCAAATGAAAATGATTTAATATCAAAGTTCACGTGGTTTATTCCTAAATAAAAAGCCATATAATTAAAAGATCATAGAAAATACTGAGGAGCTAATGGGGAGGAGTGTGTGTGTAACACACGCATGTGCCAGCATGTATGTGGAAGAGAAGCCCGTGGCCTGGAGATTCGGGTCACAGCAGCCCAGAGGTGATGGGGAGGCTGGAGTGTCCCGGAGACGGCGGTCCCCATCATGGCGGACCTCAGTAGGCTTCTGCCCTTCCCCGGAGGGAAGAGTCCCCAGTCTGAGAGCTGTGAAAGGGGGGGGAAGGGGGTGCTGGGGCAGACAGTTGGGCTGTGACCGAGCCTCTGACCCTCCCTCTGGTGATAACAAAAACTGTCCTGTGTTCTTGGGGGGCTAGGAGATGAGATTCTGGGTAAATCCTGGGGAGCCACAGCTAAGGGAGGAGGAAAAACCACTGATCACTGGAGGCTGGTGGGCCGGGGGAGTGGTCCTGGGACCACTGATCACTGGAGACCGGGGGAGTGGTCTTGGGACCACTGATCACTGGAGGCTGGTGGCCGGGGGAGCAGACAAAACTCCTCCAGGATCCTCTGCCCTGACCCCCCTTCCCCAGATGAGGTTTTGGGGAGATGTCAGGGCGCTGTGAGTGTGGGAGGCTGGCTACGGAGCAGGGCAGAGGGGTGAGGTGGGAGGAAGAAGCCGTGCGAGGTGGGGGCAGGGAGGTCCCCTAGCTTAGTGTTTGGGCTCCGGGCTCAGGGCCCTCCCTCTTCTCCGCTGCTGTCCACACTGGCCTGTCTCATCATCCTCCTCTGGGCCCTCGGCTTGGGCGCATCCGTCGGCCCCCCCCCGGTCCGGGATCTGGAAGGCCTGGCTCCGGTTGGCCACCAGGGCTTCACTGTGCAAAGCGGCCACGGACTTTCGGGTGAACAGGGCAGGCCGCGGGTGCCCTTGGCCCTGGGAGGGCTGGCAAAGAGCCTCATCTGAGGAGTCGTTCGGAGATGAGAAGAACACCTGCGAGGACAGAGGAAGAGAAGGGGAGAGGCCGAAAGTCAGCCCCGAGGAGGGTCCGGCCCGGCTTGCTCCCAGCTTGGCGAGGCTCCGACCAGGCCCGAGCCAGGCCCTCCCAGGAGCCCCTCTGCCTCCCACAGTTCCAGGCCCAACAGTCCCATCTCACCTCCGCAAGGCCTTCAGCCCGCCCTCATCTCTGACCTTGGCAAGGGCCTGGCACAGTTGGCCGTTGCCCACTCCTGGCCACAAACTGCGCGGGAGCATCCGGGCTGGCCAGCACCTTCCATTTGTAGCCCCGGCTCCAGAAACAAAGGGGGGGCGCTCTCGCCAAAGCCTTCCCCCTGGTTCTGGTCCCAGCCTGGCATTTCACTGGTCTAGAACGGGGCTTCCTAACCGTTTTCCGCCCGCGCTCTTTTCTGCCTGAGAAACTGTTCTGTGACTCGGCCTGTCTCGGTGCGTGAAGTAGGGATGCAGATGGAACACTGGCAATAAATCTCAGCTTCACAACGTCCCCATTTTGAGTTCTCAAGCCCAGTCTGAGGAGCTGGGGCCTAGAAAGCGGGCGAGAAAGCTCGCCCTTGCCCCTGACCGAGAGTCGGACACCGTGGCTCTCTACCCCGAGGCTCCCCTGCTCTCACCTCGGACAGGTCACCGGTGTCGGGGGGATTCCCCAGGTCTGGGGGCTCCAGCAGACTGATGGACCTCATGATCCCCCGCAGGTCCATGCGGGGCCGGCGTCCCGGCCCCCCGCGGCCAGGTTCTTCTCTCGGCGTTCCCCGCTGCTCCTCCCCTCCTGGGGCCTTCCAGTCCCCGCTGGCTCCCGGCTCCCGGAGGGATCGGGGAGGCAGCCAGGAGGCATCTTGGGCCAGAGGCTCCTCCGGGGAGGTCGTGCCGCCGGCCTTCTGCTCCCACAGGTGGCTCTGGCGGCTAGAAGGAAGGAAGTGCGGTAAGTGCGCCGTCCCTCCTCGCGCCCTGCTCTCGGGCCACCTCCCCGCGCCCGCCGGGCGCTGGTACCTGGCCGTGAGGATGCCTTGGTAGGTGTGCAGCTGCCGCAGGAAGCCGGGGTTGGGCCGGGCGATGGGGCGCAGCTCTTGCACGTGCCGGAGGGCCTGCTCCAGGCCCCAGCTGTACTGCTTCATGGCGTAGGCCATGACGGTGGCGGCCGAGCGGCTCACACCCATCTTACAGTGTACCAGCACACGGGAGCCTTGGGCCCTGGGCGAGAAAGGGGCCTCTGGGTCAGCCGCCCGTCGCCTGCCCGGCTGAGTCCTGCCCAGGCCAGAGGCCCACAGCGTATGGGGGGACGAGCCATGGGCAGGTGCTGAGAAAGCAGGGGTGCCTGGGAGGCTGAGGTCCAAGAGGGGCAGGGACGGCGTGTGGATGTCTGGCTGGCCTAGGCCGGGCCCAAGCTCCGTGGGGGGGGGAGGTGTCTGGGAGGGGGGGAATCGGACCCACCGGGCGGCCTCAATGAAGCGGTGAGTTTCCTTCCAGTGAGGCAGGAGCTGCTCTGTCTCCTCGTCCCAAAGGCGAACGTTGTGATAGGTGAAGAGCCCCGGGAAGAAGTTGTCGATCTCTCTGGCCACATTCAGGATGTGGCTGACCCTGCCGAGGAGAAGCCAGGCCGTGCTAGTCTGGGCCGGCCAGGGCAGCCCGCGGCCCAGCAGGGACAGCGCCCCGGAGGGAGCGCCCGAGCCACTCTGGGTCTCCACTAGAAAACATTACTTTTTGTTGATAACGCCAGTGAAAAGATTAATGTGGCACAGGCCCAGGGCGTTCCCGGAAACAACTGAGCACCAGAAACGGGGGCGTCAGGGTGAGGGTTTGCTTAACAGACAAGGCAAAGGCAGCCGCCGCGCGACAATGGCAAGCGAGCCGGCCTGGGAGCCACCGAGCGGAGTTCTCAAACCGGGCTGGCGGGGACCTCGGGGGCCGAGCCCCACGTTACAGAGGAGAAACTGAGGCCCCCGAGGCTGAGGCAGAGTGCGGGGCTGGCTGCTGACTCCCCAGCCGGTGCCCCGCCGCTTTGGTACTTACTGGTTTCTCTGCAGCTCATCCAAGTTGGCCGCATTCCACTCAGAGCCCTGTGGAAAAGGGGGTGATGGGTGGTGGCCCCCCACCCCCCCCTGGCCACCCCCCCCCCCCAGCCCCGTCAGCGGCCAGCTCACCAGGTACAGGTGGGGGAAGATGTGCGAGGCTCGGTCCCGCTGGGCCATGAGCACCAGCATCTGGTTATCGATGAAGTCTCGGTACTGCTGCAGGGGGCAGCCCAGGCGGCCCTCGAGGGCCTGGCGAATCTGGAGCAGGGGCCAGCATACGGGTGGGCCGGGGCACCCTGAGCACTCCCAGGACCCGCTCCCGGCACAGGGCAAGCATGGGGCAGGCCGGGCTCTGGGGGACCCACAGCCCTCTGCAGGCGCCGGGGGCAAGGACCAAGGCAGCCTTTGGGGAGCGGGTCTGTGACAGAGGATCTCCCCAGCTGCGGGTGGGCCACCTCCAGCCCGCTCCACGGCCTTGGCTGCCCCTTACCTCTTTGGAGGTGACACTTTCCAGGTCACTGGTGTCCAGCACGCCCCACAGCTCAGCCCGGATGAGCTGCTCCATCTGCTCTTGCTCCGAGTGCCTGTGGGTGGGGCCCATCAGACCAGCGGCCCCAGGTCCACTTGTGCCCCCTCCCCCACCCCCTGACCTTGGGTCACCTTCCTCCCCCCAAGGGCACTGACCCACTAGAGTCTGCGCTGGGCAGCTGAGACCGGAGGGACTCCAGGTCGGCCATGGCCAACCACTCGTTGAGGCAGCTCTGGTCGGAGGTGATCCGCTCCTGGTAGTAGCCAGCCCAGGCAAGGGCGCTGCCCCCGGGCACCAGCCCCTGGCCCAAGGCCATCTCGCACGCCTGATGCAGCATCTGGAGGGTGGCCCTGGGTGCAAGGAAGTCCCTCAGCGCCGTGAAGCACTTACTGTGCGCCGGGCACCGGTCCCTCAGCGCCGTGAAGCACTCACTGTGCGCCAGGCACCAGTCCCTCAGCACCATGAAGCACTTACTGTGCGCCGGGCACCGGTCCCTCAGCACCATGAAGCACTTACTGTGCGCCGGGCACCGGTCCCTCAGCGCCGTGAAGCACTTACTGGGCACCGGGCACCGGGCCAAGCTCTGGGGAGCCGAGGGAAGGCCTGCCCAAGTCTAAGGGAGGAGACCAGAAGGAAGCAAAGAAGCTCTGGGCACAATAAACAGGAAGCAATCCAAGAGGAGCGGGGCAAGGCTTCCCGGCTTTAGGAGGGAGCTGGGCCGTCCCCCAGAAGGGAGAGCGGGCCAGCCACGGCAGCCGGAGCCGAGACGGACGAGGCGGAGGCCGGCCATTGGATCCCAGAGTAAGGAGCAAGTTCCTGCTCTGGAGAGGGAGGGGGACTGAGGCTCCCTCTGGCTCCTGGAGGCCATAGGGAGCCCTGGAAGGTTACTGAGGGAGGGCGAACAATCCGACCTGGGCTTTAGGAAAATCTCTTGAGTGGCTGGAGGAGCGAGAGCGGGGCAGGGGGATCCCCAGCATCTACTGCTGCTCGGTCCAGGGGTGAGAAGATGAAACAAAGGTTGAGTTGTCCCACTTCCCTCTTCTCTTGCTCAATAGACATCTGGGCTCTTGTGACTCACTCCAATTTCCCAGGAAGCTGTGGCTGCTCCCAGACCATCAGACCAGGCCTCCCCGCCCTTGCCCAACCTCTGTCCCATCCCCCACTTGCCTTTAACCTCCCCCCCCCCCCACTTCTCATTCTTACCACATGGTCTGTATGGAGATGGGCTTGAAGATTCTCGTTTGACCTCCAGAGGTCACAGAGAAGCCCCTAGAAGGGGAAAGGGGTGGGGAGCTAAGCCCTCGGGAGTGGGCAGTGCAAGCTGGGAGGTTCCTGAGCCCCCAGGGTCAGAGCAACTGCAAAGGGCACAGCCCTTCTCCTTCTGGGCCTCAGTTTCCCCAGTGGAATAAAGGGGTTCCAGAAGGGGAACATGGCATCAGGGAGGTGACATGCAGTGGTTAAAAGATGGGTGACAAAGCACCAAAGAAAGCCATGAAAAGTCGGGAGCCCCTGGGGGCCGGCAGCTCCTGAAGCTGCATTCGAGCTCGGGACCGAGCCTTGGCCCAGGGGGGACCGAGCCTTCACCCAGCTCAGGGGAGGACGGGCGGACCAGGCAGTCTCGGGCTCCTATGTTTCTTGTGAGGGTACGAGAATGAGTCACTCATTATCCACACGTTGCACATCCCCCCTTAGACTTTCCCCAGAGCCGCCCAGCCATCCACATCTCAGACGCCCTCCGAGAGAGGCAGGGCAGCTCTTGACAGATGGGGAAACTGAGGTCCAGGGCTTTTCCTACAAGACCTCACCACCCAGATCCCAAAGGCCGCATAGTCCCAAGAGCCTCCTTCCCCTCCCTCTAATGTCAAATGACTCCTTCTCACCCATCGCCATCCAGGTAGACTTGGGTGTCACTCCAGAGGGGTAGAACCAGGCCCAAGGTGCAGCTGGGGGAACTGCAGGGACAGAGGGAGAGACAGCTGGGTCCTCTTTGCCCTTCCTGTCTCCCCCGGCTCCCCACTTCCAGCAGCACCCCTACCTGCTCTGGGAGAAGTCTACCCCCAGGAGGACAGTCTCACCCTGGCTCAGGAGCTCCGACGTGGACACCACAAGCAGGTACCTGAGCCACTGAGGCCGGGTGGTCTCCAACTGTACTGCCTGGGGGGGAAGCATATGATTCAGAGAGATTATCCCACACGGCCTGGGGAAGGGGGTGGGGAGGAGCCGGACCTATGACCTCACTGATTGGACTCCCAGAGGTGGGCAACTTCCTCTGCCAATAACCCGGAGTGCTTCCTCCGCACTCAGTCTTGGGGTTGCCTGGGGCACTGAAACGACTTGCCCAGTCACGGTTGTGTGTGTCAGACAAGACTTGGAGCCAGCGCTTGGTGGCTTCCAGCTCTCTCTGCAAGGAGCCATGCTGCTTCTCAGATGGGCCCATAATGATTTTCCCATCATCCCCCTCTCCCAGTGCAGTAGAGGGCACATTTCCTGATTGGGTGGAGAGAGTGAGGGGAGTGGTGCACCCTGGGCCATTCTCCGCCTGCTCTCTGAGAACTCTCTCAGAGTTCCAGATAACAAGAGGGTTAGAATGGGGAAAGTAGGAAGAAGGAGAATCAGAGGCTCCTGGAGGAGGGGACGTTTGAGGGGGGCCTTCAGAGGAGGGGAGCATTTTAAAAGCGGGGAGAACTTTGCCAGTGCGCGGACTAGGCTTTGTGGGACACTCAAAGCACCAGATCTGGGCTTCTGGGCTGGAAGGGATGTCAGAGACCCCCTAGTCTGACCCTTCCCTGACTGCAGAGAAGGAAACCGAGGCCCGGGGATCCGAAGGGACTTATAGGAGCACAGATTTGGAGATGGAAGGACTTGCTCCAGCTCAGAGACAGAGTTGGAACTGAGGAAGAGAGAGGAGTCTGAGAGGGCCGGCCGGCCGACAGGGCCATCGAACGTGGTGTGCAGGGAGGCTGGCGCGACTGGGGCTGGGAGAGAGCGGAGGAAGTGGGAAGGAGGAAACGGTCCTGGGGAAGACCCAGGGCTGATGGCGGGTCCAGGGGCAAGGGCAGAGAAAAAGAGACTGCCTGAGATTGGCCTGTCAGGGGCAGGGAGAGAGTCAGTGCAGAAATCGCGGGAGCAGAAGGAGCGGATGTCGGTGGGAAGATGCTGAGCTCAGTGTGACACATGCTGCATTGGAGATGGTGGCAGGGCTCCTGGTAGACATGGGTGACAGAGGGAGGCCGGGGTCCGCCTCCTGGAGGACCTGGAAGCCCTGGAAGGAGATGGGCTTGCCCAAGGGAGAGAGTGTGGAGAGCGGAGGCAAGAGGGATGAGGGCAGAGCCTTGGGGGAGGCGGGAGAAAGGGGAGACAGAGAAGGCACAGTCAGAGAAGTAGGAGGAGAACCAGAGGAAGCCCTCTTTCCCTTCCAGGGCCCCCAGCCCCGCCTCTTACCAGCTGGATGTTGTCCTGGGGTCTCAGCAGCCCCACCATGAGGTGCAGGTGCCGCCTCTGTTCTTGCTTCCCCGAGGTCGGGGACTCTGGGGTCCCCTGGTCACCTCCATCGGGGTGGTCTGGGGGAGGCTCCTCATCTTCTGGGTCATCGTCCTCCTCTGGCCTGGCCTGATCCCGGGTGCTGGGCTCCCCTCTGTCCTGGAGCCCCAGGACAGCCCCACGAAGCACCGCAAAGCTCTGCCTGGCCGGGAAAGGGAGTCCCAGTGGAGGCGATTCCTTAGCTCGGAAGATCTCAAAGCACCTAATCCCCAGAGGGCCGTCCCATCCGCCCCCATCCGCCCTTCCTGCTCACGGGCGGAGGAGGGGACAAAGGACCTGAGCTCCCCCCACCTCGGCTACCCTCCCCCACAAAGCAGCAGCTAGCCAGGGGGGCCAAAGGTGGCATGGGGGGAGGGCACCACCTCACCTGCGCTGCAGCTGGCTCCTCCTCCGGCTCAGCCCTTCATCCTGCCAGGGAAGCGGCCCCAGGGGGCAGAGTGAGGGGCTCCTTCGGGCCCTCCCTCCCCCTTCCCCGGCCCCACAGGCCTAACAGGTTCCTTCTCGGGAGCCGGGCCTAGAACCCGGCCAAGTCGAAGGGCTTGTGTGGATCTGAAGTTGGCACGACCTGAGACCCATCTGAACCAGGCCCTTTCTCCTGGGCCCACAGAGCCCGGGGCGCCCCCCCGCGGCCCCGGGGTGGGGGATGGGACAGGCTAGGCTTTGTAGAGCCGCTCTCCCCCCTTCTCCCTTGAACCTCCACCCCCACTCTGGGCTCCAGGGAAGAGGGACTCCTGCCTCCAAAGCCCACAGCCAGGCCTTCCCCCTCCTCCCCCTGCCGGACGCCCCCCATCCCCGGCCAGGCCACCAGCTGCTGCGGAGCGTCCCGCGAGGGCATCCCCAGGGGCCACTTCTCGGGCAGGCCGGGGAGGTCCGGGGGCCCTGCCCTGGGCAGGCCCGGCGGGAGGGAGGACAGGGGCGGACTCACCGCAGGGCCCACGGGGGTGGAGTGGCCGCTGGCCGAGGGGGACCGGCTCACTGTGACCAGGGCCATGCGTGCGCGCGCGGCTGGACGGAGGGCTCCCGGCGCAGCCCCCCTCCCCCAGACCCGCTCCGAGCCGCCCGG
>JAJPUD010021356.1:0-13053 GCA_023553655.1 Myrmecobius fasciatus | reverse complement strand
TGGTTCCATGGGACCTGGAATATCATCTGTTTATGAATGTCATTTTTTTTTTATTAAGGACACTGACCAGTTATAGCACATCCAGAAGAGAGTAACCAGGATGAGAAAGGAATTGGAAACCATGTTAAATGAGGATTGGTTGAAGGAACTGGGGAGGGTGAACCTGGCAAAAAAAAAAAAAAAGATTGAAGAATGGAGTGAAACATGACAGTTGTCTTCAGGTACTCGAAAGACTATAATGTGGAAGAAAAAGCAAATGTACTCTCTGTGGCCAGAACTGGGGAAAATAACAAGGATTAGATCTCTGTTAAATATTAAAAGGAACTTCCTATGGACTTGGCTCTTTTCAACAATGAGGTGAATTCCACTAGACTTGTGATGGAGAGAACTATGCACATCCAGAGAGAGCATTATGGGGGCTAAATGTAGAACAATACAGTATTCCCACCTTTGTTGTTGTTTGCTTACTTGTTTTTTTCTTTCTCATTTTTTTTCCCTTTTGATCTGATTTTTTTTTTGTGCAACATGATAAATGTGGAAATATGATAAGAATTGCACATATGTAACCTATATTGGATTACTTGTTGTCTAGGGGAGAAAGGAGAAGGGAAAAGAGGGAGAAAAAAATTGGAACACAAGATTTTGCAAGGATAAATGTTGAAAATGATCTTTGCATGTATTTTGAAAAAAAAAGTCTATTATATAAAAAAGGGACATCCTAATGATACAAAAAAGCATCTCAATGACACTATATAACAAATGATACATTTTAATGATACAATGTCCAAAAAAAGGCACTACACTTAATTGATAGGAAGATAATGCCTTCACTAAAGGTCTTCAAAGGCTATCTGAATGAGCATTTAGGAGTATTATAAAAGGAATTCCAAAATTAATTGGATCAATGAGCTCCAAGGTTCCTTTCAACTTTTAGATCCATGATTCCATACATGTTGCAGATATCAAGAAGTGATTTGCCCATTGAATTAATAACCCAGTTTGAGTTAGATCCTATGCCATTAAACTAGCAACTCTAGAATCCTAAAACCTTCTACCCAATTTGACAGAATGTCCCTTATCTAATAATATCTCTCCCAAGGCTAGCTGAAATCCTGTTAGCAAAACATTCTTTTGGATTAAGCATTGCTCTTATTAGGTTCCTTACTTTTTTTTTTTTTTTTTTTGGCTGAGGCAATTGAGGTTAAGTGACTTGCCCAGAGTTAGGGAATGTTAAGTGTTTGAGACCACATTTGAACTCAAGTCCTCCTGACTTCAGGGCTGGTGCTCTATCCACTGCGCCACCTAGCTGCCTTTAGGTTCCTTACTCTTACAAGATTGACCAACTTCAGTACTCCTTCCCAACACACACACACACACACACAAACACACACACACACACACATAAGTGTGAATGAACCTATCAGTCCCTTTATATATAGGAGAAGACTCAGGACACAGACCAGTACTCCTGGAGAAACAGAAGGTATTAAAGAAATAAAAATTACTATAGCTAAATTTCTCTAACTTCACAGCTTTGCTCATTTGGATCCACAGCCAAAGGTTTAGATCCTATTCCCTAGGAATATTTGTGGTTTTCCTACAGAGACAACATTCATTGCTTTCCAAAAATAATAGTAGTAAGAGTGATGGTGGTGGTGGTGGTGGTAATGATGATGATGATTGTACTAGTAGTAGTTGTTCAGTTGTTTTTGTCATCTGAACCCCATTTGGGATTTTTTTTTTGATTAAAGCTTTATTTTCAAAACATATGCATAGATAATTTTCAACATTCACCTTTGCAAAACCTTGTATAACAATTTTTTTTCCTTCCATTCTCCCCACCTCCTCCCCTAGATGGCAAGTAATTCAATATATGTTAAATATGTGCAATTCTTTTAAACATATTTCTACAATTATCATGCTGCACAAGAAAAATTAGATCAAAAAGGGGAAAAATGAGAAAGAAAACAAAATGCAAGCAAACAACAACAAAAAAAGGTGAAAATACTATATTGTGATCCACAGTCAGTCCCCACAGCTGTCTCTGGGTGAAGATGGTTCTCTTCTACACAAGACCATTGGTACTGGCCTGAATCACTTCGTTATTGAAAAGAGCCATGTCCATCAGAATTGGTCATTGTATAATCTTGCTGTTACTGTGTACAATATTCTCCTGGTTCTATTCATTTCATGTAGCATCAGTTTATGTAAGTCTCTCTAGGCCTTTCTGAAATCTTCCCGCTGATCGTTTCTTATAGAACAATAATATTCTATTACATTCTTATACCATAATTTATTCAGCCATTCTCCAACTGATGGGCATCCAATCAGTTTCCAGTTTCTTGCCACTACAAAAAGGGCTGCTGCAAACATTTTTGCACACATAGATCCTTTTCTCTTTTTTTATGATGTCTTTGGGATTACAGAGTCAGTAGAGACACCAGTAGATCAAAGGATATGCACAGTTTGATAGCCCTTTGGACAGAGTTCCAAATTGCTCTCCAAAATGGTTGTATCAGTTCACAACTCCAGCAACAATGTATAAGTGTCCCCCTTCAACATTCATCATTATCTTTTCCTGTAATCTTAACCAATCTGAGAGGTATGTAGTGGTACCTTAGAGTTGTCTTAATTTGTATTTCTCTGATCAATAATGATTTAGAGCATTATTTCACATGACTAGAAATGGTTTTAATTTCTTCATCTCAAAATCGTCTGTTCATATCCTTTAACCATTTATCAATTGGAGAATGGCTTGGATTCTTATAAACTTGAGTCAATTCTCTATACATTTTAGAAATGAGGCCTTTATCAGAACCCTTGGATGTAAAACTTTGGAGGGATTTTTTCTTTTTTTTTGCTTTTTTGCTGAGGCAATTGAGGTTAAGTGACTTGCCCAGGGTCACACAGCTGGGGGATTTTTTTCTTTTGACAAAGGCACTGGAGTGGTTTGTCATTTCTTTCTCTAGCTTATTTTATCGATGAGAAAACTGAGACAAATAGGGGTAAGTGACTTGCCCAGGACCATATAGCTAGTAGGTGCCTGAGGCTATAATTGAACTCAGGAAGAGGAATCTTTCTGACTCCATTTCTAGCATTATAGCCACTGTGCCACCCAGCTTCCCACAGTAATAGTAATATATCATTCTAAGATTCCTACATTCTGTGGTTACAAAACACTTTCCATATTCATTTTCTTATTGATCTTCACAACATTCTTCTGAGATGTTCCAGGTTCATATTATATTCTCTTTTGTTTGCCAAAGAAACCGAATACGGAACATAAATTGTTAGACCTCTGTGGAACCTAGACAGTGTAGAACAAAACAATATTGAATGTTAAAAAGAGTTGAAAGGGACTTTGGTCAACTGGAAAGATGTTGTTGAACAGGGTGGTATTCTGCCAGATGCTGGAGATTTTTACAGGATCCAAAAGTAGAAGATAATAATAAGGGATATTAGGAATCATCTGCTCTAGGCATTCTTAATTTAGGGTTCATGAACTTTTAAAAATATTTTGACAACTATATTTCAGTATAGTTGATTTGATTCATTAGAAAATATTGTGAGAAGGGTCCCATGATACACAAGGAAAAAGAAAGAAAAGAAAAAGCTAAGAATTCTCTCCTGCAATTGTTTTTCTACAAATAAGGAAGCTGTCTCAAAAAAGTAACTTGTTCATTGGTTCCAAAGTTATTTTAAATTTCAGCACTATAACTCACAATCATGCCCCCTGACTATTGAGGCCAGTTTCTTTCTACAATGCTATACTTCCTTCCTTCATAGCCCAAAGCCAGTGGCTTTCCTCTCTCACCTATTCCACTAAGCTTTTTCTCAAAAGCCACTTTCCCATCTTTCTTCAGGTATCTTTATTAGTGTCTAAAGACTATGAGTGGAAAAGTTTTACTGCAGAATTATGGCCTCATCAATTCCTCTTCCTCTTCCTGCCCTCTTAGATATTTCTCTGTCCACACATTGGACCCTATCTGCTCCTAATAAAACTATTTAGCTTTTCTTTCTTCCCTTTTCTATACACTACACTCATATGCAGAGGTACATGTGTATGATATAGGCTGAATAATGATATTGTATAGCTCTTTTAATTTATAAAGCACTTTCCTTATAGTTATCATAGCAACCCTGAATATCACCCCTGAATATCACCCTGAAGTATTAATATCACAATTTTACAGCTGAGGAACTGAAGCTTAGAAATAAGGTTAAATAACTTGCAAAATTTCACGTCTAATAAATTCTATAACTAAAACTACTCTTCCTTCTACATATCACACAGATAAGCCAACATTTACCTGCCTCCCATCCCCCTGCCACTCTTGCAAAAATGTACATATGCATGAATGCAGTCTGAGGTACTCTTTCCCCATTTGTGTTATGTAGAGGTAAATATCTATATGGGTAAAGCTAGCATCTTCTTGCTCCTCTTGTTCATTTCCCTCCACAGTTGCAGAGTTGTACATCACTATGAATGCAATCAGAATATAACCTTACAAGTATGAAGTACCTAAATCTCCTTTATGATGGGTACAATTGCCTGACTGCAATAAGTAGATACTACTCTTTTTTACCATTTTCTTACTGACCCTCCCCCTCTCCACAACTATACAGAGATATACTTATATATGCATAGAGTCAGCAGGTATTCTTCTATTCTCTTTCTGTGAAGAGGTTCACATCTGTTTGACTGAATTAAAGAGATAATACTATATCTGTCTATCTCTGGACAGATGTACACATATCTAAATACGCAGAAGTGTATACCATTAATAGTGCAATCAGCAGATACTCCTGATTCCCCTTCGCCCATGTTACTGTAGAAAAGTCAGAACATGATGCTATCTTTTTTCTTCCATCTTCCAGTCTGTCTTCCTTCTCTCCTCTCCCTACCTCCACTGAAGAGGAGAATTACCATCATTAGGAGTAAAGTCAGCAAATATTCCTCCTGTCCTCTTCCCTACCTCATGCTGTGCACATCTGTATGAATGCAGTTAAAAGATAATTTTATACCTGTCCATCTCATCCCACCTCCCTTTGTCTCCCCACTGCGCAGTGGTATATACCATGCAATCAGCAGGTTTTTGTCTCTTTGTGACCAGACCCTGAGAGATGGCATTAAGAGATGCCATCTTGAGAGCTGTTCAGAATCATTTAAACAAAAGCTTTATTAACCAGGAGAGATAGAAGTAGGTATGAGAAGTTTGGACAAAACAGGCCTATCTCCGCCACATGATAAGCATGACCCTTTTAAGGCAATGTTGCAGCTCTCCTCAGTGTCTGTCTCACATGACTAGTGATAAGTCCAGAGAAACTTTTTTTTTTTTTTTTTTTACCTTCACAGTCATAGAATCACAACATTGGAAGGACTTCAAGGATCATTTAATCAGTCTCTCATTAATTATAGGAATCCTTCTACAGTGTCCCCAAAGAGTAGTTGTCAGTCAGAAACCTCACTACCACTTAAGAGGTGGCTCATCCCACTGTTAGCTCTAATTCATGGAAAGTTCTTTCTTATATTGCATTGAGATCTAAGTTCTTATAAAAATCCCCAATCCAGACTTCCATCTCATTGTTTGTTTTAATTGTGGAACCTTGACTTAATCTCTTCCCTTTGTCTCATCTACAAAATGAAGGTGTAGGACCAATTAATATCCAAGATATCCATTCTAGTTCTGATATTCTATGAATCAAATGAATATTAAATAAGCAACCTTTGTGTGCAAATCTCTGGTCCTGGTTGTGCTGGTCACAGACCCATAAAACATGATTTTAACAGGGCCAGCATTTTAGATACTTGAAGACAGAGGTCATGTCCCTTAAACCTTTTCTCTAGCTTGAACTTCTTCTGCTCCTTCAGCCCATTCCAGTATTATAGGGTTTCCAAAGACCTCATGGATCCTGCCTTCTGGATTCAGATTCTAATTCTGTCATTTACTAGCCCTGTTTCCCTAGACAAGTCACTTTTGTTTCTCTGAGCCTCAGGTTCCCTATTTGGAGACTGGTAACCTACCTTACAGGTTAATTATGGGGAAAGTTCTTTGCAAATTGCAAAGTGCTATAACAATGAGTGCTATTCTAGTAATTCATAATTATTTTACTCAATAATATAGATGGGGGTAAATATTTGCATTGGTGCTAAAAAGCCTCACCCTGACCAGGAGGGGGCACTGTAGGATAACGCAGAAAGGGGCCACCTAAAGGAAAAGAGAGCCTGGAGACCAATTAATTACATATTCCTGCCTTTATTCATTCTCTGGTGTTGAAAATCCCTAAGAAAATGGAAGCTAGACTTGCCTATCAAAGTTTGGGAGCCCCTTGCCCATAAGGAAATTCAGGACTGGTCTGCCTTCCTCAGGGAGAATGGAGCTCAGGTCTGAGGGAATCAAAGTGTTGAAACAAATTCAGTATAATTCAATTAACATTTATTGTCGGCTATGTACAGGTATTGTGCTGGTGCTGTGAATGTAAAGTCAAAAGAAAATGGCCCCTGCTCTCGAGGAGCTCACCTCCTACTTGATATGATCTTAGAATAGACTATTAGGATATAAGCTTTCTGAGAGCTGGAAAGAACATTAGGGATCATTTAATTCAGTGAAGCAGAGCTGGGCTACACAGAGGAGATCCTTCCATAGGCCACATGAGCATGATCGTTCATTTTACAAATTAGGAAACTGAGGTTTGACAGGTAAAAGTGTCTTGCCTCAGGTTTCATGGCTAAGAAATCTCAGAAGTGGAGTTGAAACACCAACTTTCTGGTTCCAAGTCTAATACTTTTGCCCTTAACTATATCACATGACTGAGATGAATGTGGGGGAGAGACTCTGCCCTGAGGAAGTAACTAACCCAGCTGCCTAACTTGGGCCGGGCCAGTTCTGAGTAAATCCTTAGGCCATGCTGAGGTATTAGAGTTTGATTTCTGAAGGCCAGTCCACAGGTGAGCATCACTGTTTAAAAGGACCCAGATAGTAACAAACATATCCAAATGCTCCTTGGTAAATTGTACTTGATGTGATAATTCTCGACCAATATTGGGTCTTAAGTCATTATTATGCTAAAGAAAGTGTTGTTGAAGTTTAAATTTATCCAGGCTGTGAGTCCAGGCTGTTGGGATTATCTTGTTTAATCTCAAAGGCCCTCATTCCCTCTCTATCTAAGCTTTCAAAAACATTTGTCTGATTGCAATCCATTGCTCTCTGATGTCAAATAAATCTCCTGTACATAAGGAGAACAGGGATGGGAAATGTGAAACTTAGGAGATTTATTGAAAGTCTCATACTCCAAACTCTTAGTGCCATAAACATCTCAATCCTCCTTGATGAAAGGGGGAGGAAGGGAGGATTCTAACAGGGGAAGCATATTAATTCCTAATGAGAGACAGCCAAAAAAGGTAGTACAGTTGACACATTACTGAATGTGAAGTGGAAGCATAAGGTTCAAATTCTGGCTGTTGTATGACCTTGAAGTCTCTGGACCTCATTTGTCTCATCTATAAAATGAAACAGTTGGAACTAAATAATTTAAGGTCTCTTCTATTTCTAAATCCAAGGACAGCAGAATAATTATGCATAGACTTCTTCCTGTCAAAATTCTGAGCCTGATAAAAAGATGTGGAGGGTTAATTTCAGAGATTCCAGGGAAGTTCTTCCTGATACCTCAAAGGTTTGAGACAAAAACTCATTTTTCCAATAAATTCTTATAAAGTTATCATTTTCAGTTTATTTCCCTGATTCAAGTCTTCTCCTTCTCCTTGCCTCAGTCCATATTTCACCTTGCTGCCAAAGTGATTATCCTGAAACAAGTCAAGTTGCTCTGCTAGTAGCAATAATATTGCATAATGGTTAGAGTAGAGATCTTAGAGTCCAGAAAATTTGAGTTCATTCCTGCCTGAGACACTTACTAGTTGTCTACCCCTGTACAAATCACCTTACCCTCTCAGAACTTCAGTTTTTTCCATCTATAAAAAGAACAGGTTGAATGGGATGACAGTTTAACTTGATGACCACCTTGATCCCATGAAGTACTATGTCCATGACCCTACCATATGACCCCTCCATCCAACTAAAAAAACTCCAGTGGCTGCCTACTATTTCTAGAATCAAATATAAAATCAAATATAAACTCTTTTGTTTGCCATATAAATCCCTTTATAACTTAGCCTTGTCCTGTTTTTCCAGTCTACTTATATATTTATGGTTCATCTATACTGTCAAGTCAACAAGCATTTATTATTTGATGATACAAAAAAAGGCAAAATATTTCTAGTCATATGAAAAAATGCTTTAAATCACTATTGATTAGAGAAATGTAAATTAAGATAACTCTGAGGTACCACTTCACAGCTCTCAGATTGGCTAAGATGACAGGAAAAGATAATGATAAGTGTTGTAGGGGATGTGGAAAACTGGGTCACTAATGCATTTTTTGATGGAGTTGTGAACTGATCTAGCTATTCTAGAGAACAATTTGGAACTTTGCCGAAAGAGCAGTAAAACTGTGCATACCCCTTTGATCCAGCAGTCTCACTACTGGGTCTGTATCCCAAAGAGATCATAAAGGAGGATAAAGGGCCCATATGTGCAAAAATGTTTGTAGGACCCCTTTTTATAGTGGCAGGGAACTGAAAAGTGAGTCTATGCCCATTGGTTGGGGAATAACTGAATAAGTTATAGTGTATGAATATAATTGAATATTATTCTATAAGAAATGATGAGCAGACTTATTTCAGAAAAGTCTGGAACATTTATATGAGCTGACGTTGAGTGAAGTGAGCAGAACCAGGAGTACTTTGTACACAGTAACAAGATTATATAATGATCAACTGTGATGGCCTTGGCCCTTTTCAACAATGCATTGATTCAAGGCAATTCCAACAGACTTGGGATGGAAAATATCAGTGTACAATTTCCACCTTTTTTGTTTGTTTCTTTCTTTCTCATATTCTTCCCTTTTGTTATAATTTTTCTTGTATAACATGACAGATAATGGAAATATGTTTAAAAGAATTGCACATATTTAACCTATATCAGATTGCTTGTTGTCTTTGGGAGAGGGGAGATAAGGGAGAAAAATTTGGAACACAAAATCTTACAAAAATGAATGTTGAAAATTATCTTTACATATATTTGGAAAAAAAATACTATTAAAAAAAAGACAAAAAATAGTTCCTGCCCTCAAGGAGCTTAAAGTCTAATGAGAAAAAGAGCATGCAAAAGTAGAAGCCAGATGTTTGATGGAAATCTCTGATGTAAGACATTAGCATTAAAATGGGGCTTTTTACAGACTTAGCTCAAATTCATGGGGAACAGCCAGAAAAAAATTTCCACTTACAAAATATTTTTGTTCAAGAAATAGTAGAGAAGACAGTGGCACCTATTATGTGAAGCAATACAAGCTGTAAGACCAAGGTATAAGGTATGTGTAGTGGGGGCAGAAAGAACAGGTTATAAGACTCCTAGTGGTATACCATTGATTTCCATGGTCTTCTGACAGATAAAATATGTTTTCTCCAGGTGAGATACCTTCCCCTCAGACAAACCCAAGTCATTCAGAGAGTAATGTGGTAATACGTGTCTTACTCTGGTTTTGATGAGGGAGCAGAAATGTGTTAGTTTTTTTAAAAATAGGATCATGGAATTTAGAAATGAAAGGGGCCTTAGAGGTCATCTAACATAATAATCTTGAGATGAGGAAATTGAAGGTTATAGAGGTTAAAAGACTTCTTCCAAATCACTCAGTTATAAGTGGCAAAGCCAGAATTTGAATCCAAGTTTGCCAATTGCATATCTATGTTCTTTCTACTTTGTTGTGATTTAGAGGCAGAAAGGAAATTAGTAATCTTCCCAATCCATTCTCCTCATTTTACAAAGATAGAAAATGAGACCCGAAAGGTCATTTTCTTAAAGGCATGTAGCAAAATCAGATTGGGTTTTAATCTTGGATAAAACAGGAGTGTTAGTTTTCAATTTCTATGCTTCATTGTCAATAATCCTTAGTGTAATTATTTCCTCAAACTGAGGGCCTATTGTTTAGGGCAAGGGTTTGTAAAAAAATTTTTTCACCTTAAAAAATGGATCCTCATATTTGAAAAGGTTGAAAACCACTGCATTGATGCTCCTTCCTTTTTGGTGAGAGTTACTTCCTGAATAATTCAACAAAATTTGTTGAGTGCCTTTGACCCTGCACTTAGTCTGTCCCACTTGATTAGCAAATGAGACTGAAAGCCGGTTGCTTTCTCCTTGTCCTGAAGGCTCTTAGTCTGAAGTGTCAGGTGACAGTAATGTGATCCATATCCTTTAGAGTTGGAACATACTAAATCTGGTGGGTGCTAGAAATCAAGCATATTTTCCAAAGAGTCATCATGATTTCCCTATTGTCTCAAACGAAAAGGAAAATCAACCTCAAAGAGCACTGAACTAGAAGTCACGACATCAGAGTTCAAGTCTTGGCTCCTTCATTAACTAGCTGTGTATGATCTTGGGCAAGTGACAACTTCCATTGGTCTTTATTAACTCATCTGCAAAATTAGGTTGAACTAGATAGTCTATAAGGTGCTTTCCAGCTTTAATACGGTATTCTATCATTCACAAGTCAAGTCAGTCAACAAGCATTTAAGAAGTGTCTGCTATAAACTAGGTACTAGGAATACAAAGAAAGGCAAAACCACAAAAAAAAAAAAAAAAAAAAAAAAGAAAAGAAAAAGAAAATCTGTACTCCAAAGGAGCTCATAATCTTATGAAAGAGACAGCATGCAAACAATATAATCAGGATAAATTGGAGAGAACCTTCAAAGGAAGGACCAGGAAAGATTTCTTGTAGAAGGTGAGACTTTAGCTGGGATTTGAAGGAAGTCAGGAAAGCCAGAAGACAAAGATGAGGAGGCAACTCCAGTCATTATGTGGGGGAAGATGGAAAGGAAGATTAAAGTATAAGAAGGTAGGAAGAAACTAGGTTTTGAAGGTTTTAAAAGCCTAACGAGGGCTTTGTATTTGATTCTGGAAATGAGAGGAAGCACTGGAGTTTATTGAATAGGGCAGTGACATGGTTAGACCTGGGCTTTAGGAAGATCAGTTTGATAGCTGAGTGGAGGGTGGGGTGGAGTGGGAAGATACTTGAGCCAAGGAAACCATTTAGAAAACTATTTCAGTTATCTGTGGGACTGTTCAACAGGGTGGTGTCAGTAAGGGGGCATATATGGAAGATTTTATAAAGGCAGGAATAGAACTTGGAATCTTGTTGTATATGAGGGATGAGAGAGAGTGAGGTGTCAAAAATGATAACAAGGATGTGAGCCTGTCTGGGAAGAGTAATGGGGAGTTTAGGAAGAAGGAAGGATTAAGAGGGGGGAAATAATGAGTTCTGTTTTGGACACATTGAATTGAAGGTAACTACAGCATATTCAGTTCAAGATGTCCAAAAGGCAGTTGAAAATTCAAGGCTGAAAATCAGCAGAAAGGCTCAGGCTAGAGAAATAGATAGGACAAACATATCTACAACCTTGAGAGCTAATATGATCACCAAGCAAAATAGTGAATAGAAGATAAGAAGACCCCAGACAGCAACCTAGGGGATACCCACAGTTAATGGATTTATCTAACAAAGGAGACTGAGAGGTAGTCAGATAGGAAGAGAACCAGGAGAGAGTGGTACTCTGAAAACCCACAGAGAAGGATGTGATCACAGATGGGTGACAGTGCCAAGGGTTACAGAGAAGTCAAGAGGGGTGATGATTGAGAAAAGGCCATTAGATTTGGCAATTAAGAGTTCATTGGTAAATATTCTGTGTCCCAAGGATAATCCTAGGCAGCTAAGTGGTACAGGCCTGAAGTCAGGAAGAGCTGAATTTAAATCCAGCCTCAGACCCTTATTAACTATGTGATCCTGAGCAAGTCACTTAAATTTGTTTGCCTCAGTTTCCCCATTTGTAAAATGAGCTGGAGAAGGAAATGGCAAATCATTCCAGTGTCTTTGCCAAGAAAACTCCATATAGTATCACAGAGTTGGACATGACTGAAACAAAACAAAGGTTCATTCTGGCTATAAGGGTCTATTATTTTCCCTTTTCTTTGAGAATTTACTAATTCATACATAAGTCCACTTGGCAACCTCAGATGGCTGTGGGTGAGTCTGGTGCAGTGCTGGTGGCTTACTAATCCCTTTGGCTCCATGATTAACCCAGCCGTCTGGGGTTTTCTACCTTTGTTTACTCCCTTTCAGCACTGGAGGAGGATCAATCACTCCATAAGGGGAATCCTCCCCAATCACCTCCTTCTACATAGACTTTTATAGACCCTGAGTGGTGGCAGGGCCAGGATAAGCCTCTCATTGCATCATGTATCCAGAGTGAGAAGATCTGACTTTAGTTCTCACTTCTGCTATTTGTGAGCTCATGATTTCTCTCTGACTTCTTTAAAATAAAGGAATTGGATTTAATAGATGACTTCTTTCATCCCACTGTGCCCTGCTCTCAGCAGGCTACCAAATCATTCCCACCAAAGTATTTATGGCTCCTGGAATACCCCAGTTATGTGGTATTTACATTTTAATAAAACATTTTTAGAGAACAGAAAGCCCACAAGCTCAAAGGAGTGAATGTCTAATAGTGGAATTTCAAACAAGGTGATAGATTGGTAGAGACTGGGGCAGATCTACAACCTTAAAAGGTAAATTTAGTTGGATTCTTTCTCCTCTATATTAATTAGTGATTGGGTGAAATGAGGGAGCAGCTTACAGTCTAGTCTGTTCAGGACCATGAAGCCTTTCTTTTAAAGCTGTGAAGACAAGATCTCCGGGTGTGAGAGAACATAGCACTTTCATCACTGTAAACTGCTACCCCTCTTAACAGAAAACAACATGAAACTTGTGCACACACTTGTTGGCAGTGACTAGGTGGTGTTCTTTTTTTAAGAACTCAAACATTACTTGTTCTACTCCATGTTCAGTGAAATTCGAGGCAGATGTTGCTACATACAATTCATTTTTTAAAAAGAGTCTGGGAGCCTTAGTGCTCTGCAAATCCAGTTTGAACCTTTGATGTGGTTT
>JAJPUD010021355.1:0-22658 GCA_023553655.1 Myrmecobius fasciatus | reverse complement strand
TTAACACTTCTTAGCTGTGTGATTCTGGGCAAGTCACTTAACCCCAATTGCCTCAGGAAAGAAAGAAAGAAAGAAAGAAAGAAAGAAAGAAAGAAAGAAAGAAAGAAAGAAAGAAAGAAAGAAAGAAAGAAAGAAAGAAAGAAAGAAAGAAAGAAAGAAAGAAAGAAAGAAAGAAAGAAAGAAAAAACTTAGTGGAGATTCCATAAAAGTAGGAAGGAAAAAGGTTCTGTGGTCAAAGCCTTACATAGCCTTCTTATATTTTCTCTCCTTGTATGCTCATTTTGTGTCTTTTATATTTGTTCTAATTTTCTTCAGTATTAGTAACCCAACCTCCTAGTTTGGAAGGATATTTTTGTAACTTCTGTCCATGCTATATATCTTTTCAGTGATTTCTTTTTTTTTAACATCTGATTGATGTCAACTATTTGAACGATGTTGGTGGGAGGATACTGAATAGGGGCTTGTGAAGAATAATATTAAAAATCCCAACTCCTAAGGATTATCTTTAGGACTCTGATCCATCCTGAAAATATCTGGAGGAATTCTAAGATAGAGACCAGAGTAGGTGATAAACACATATATACACACAAATGCATACAAACATATATGCATGTAAAAACAATACATATATACATACATATTCTGTTACATATACATATATATGTAGAAATATCTACCTATATCTATTTTTTCATTTGTATATTAATCAAAATTATATAACGGAACCTTATAGTAATCTAATTCTTTCTCTGGGAGATTATAACTTGAAAGTATCACATCTATAACTTAGATTTTAGTGGAAATTATGAATTTGTTTCAATGATATTCTTGCATAGGGATTTATGTTGCATTCGAGTTAAAATACAGAGTGACATTATATATTATGAGATAATGCAAATCATTAAGTTGTAAATGGGATTGAAAAATTGCTAATAAGATTTATGAATCTTACTGTTAGGATTAGGAACATATTTCACAGTTAGTTATAAGAAGAAGTCCTTCTTATCACCTCTGTCTCACAGATTTTCAGTTCTAGTTTATTTCATAATTTTTAAGTTCCCAACACAGGAATTAAAATTAATGTAGATTTAAAGTTGTGTGCTTTCTGAGACCTGAGCTGAAACAATAAGGGAGATGAACACTTAAACATTAAGCTAAGAATAAATTAATTTGTGTTTCTTCCTGCTATAAATCAGCACTCATCCTTGGCTCTATAATATTATCTTTTCCCAAGTTCAAGGATATTTTTTTCTCAATTTATTTACTTGTATTTTGGTGAATGTTGATTCTGGTAGAAAACATTTTGACAATCATGATTTTTCAAAGTTTTTCCTTTTTGCTTTTGTTTTTAACAAAATTATATTCATAATTAATCTATAGTCTATGGCCCTAAACTTTCCATTACTATGAAAATTTGCATTTACTACATGTATATTTTATTAACAATATGAATAATTAAATAACTCTTTATCTGTAGTTTAATCTTACTATAAACTCTTTAATTACCTTTCATATGATAACATATATGCAAACAAGACTGCACTAACCTGGGTTTTCAATTTCCAATTTTTGTAATTTGCATCATTTTTAATTGTCTCATTTAAATGCATATTTTTTATTAAAAAGGCTTAAGTGATGGTGCAGGAATGATACTTGGGAGACTTAAAAATCTAGTCCCTGGTGCATTACTTTTAAAAAAAGTTAATCCTTGGATGACTCCTTATCATTAGAAATACATGCACAGATGGAGGTATATGGCTTATTTAAAAAACACTTAATGTAGTGAAAGCGTACATTTATTTGAGAGAGAGTAGTGAATGGTCAATTGTGGAAATTCAAAAAGCATGGAGGAACATCATGATCCACTGGCATCCTTATAGGATGTGACAAATGTTTATAAAGGTTTTCATTGTCTAATTGTACCTATGCTAAAAATATTGACAAGAAGAAGGTTTTGCCTCTCAATGAAATATTGCAAATGAACATATTTCAGGGTTGTCATTTTTCTATCTACAATTAATTTAAAATCTTTTATTTTAATGACATATATAGATAGATTAGTCTAGAGTAAGGACTGGACTTGGAGTCAGGAAGGCCTAGAAGAAAGAAGATAGACTTATAATGCAGAATGAAATAAACATATTTTTAAAGAAACCTGGACAATATAGGTCTTTGTGTGACTACCTTGTAGGGGACAAATTATGATCTATTATTGAAATGGAATGTTTTTGTCATAAGACATAGTAGAATTCATGGTTTCAGAGTAAGTTAGAAATCTCTAGGACTTGATGTAGAGTGAAGTGACCTGCATCGTAAGGACAATTTATGCATAATTACAATGAAAAAACAGGTAAGAAACATTTGAGAATTTTGATCAATGCAACAATGAGCCACAATTTTAGAGGCTAAAGAAGAAATATGCTACTCACCTACTTCTAGAGATATGGTAAGCAAAATGACATATATTAAACAGTACCAAAGTGGGAATTTGCTTTGTTGACTGTATAATATATACATATACACTGATATATGTATATATGCATTAATATATGAAAACATTTATATTCATGCATGTGTGTATATATGCATATTATATTACAAAGATATCCAGACATATATGAATATATAAGCATGGATATTATATTGATATGTATGCAGATGTATATACTTGTTTACATGTACATATAAAATAACATGTATAAATATGCATATACATGTATATATATGGCTGGATATGCATATATACATTATATATACACATATTTTAAAAATATATTTATGTAAATGCTGCATAGCTAGATAAATAGAGACAGTTGCATAGATAAGAGTACTATTCTACCCCACATACACCCTGAAGAATACTTCCAAACCTGAAATCAGATTCTGCTCTTCTTTTCTCAATAGAAACTTGTTCTCTTGGGAACATTTTTCTTCTCACGGAGCTACATCTCAATCAGCATACAATTCACTGAGGAGACTCAGTTTGAATTCTTGCTTCATCTAGTCACACTCAATTGAACATAGATGCCTGTAATCATTAAAGGCCACAGCTTTTTCTTGACAGTTTCATGGAATGGATCCAGAGCCACTCACTGTCTAAATTTCATATTCTGGTGGAATTGAAAATACTGGCTGTGCAGCAAGATGACCTTTTCCTGAATTTCTTTTCTTCTTTTCCCTACCTGAAGATATATACTTACATCAGAGAAATCTTAATAATGAAGATCAGCATTATAAAATGTGATAAGAAAGGTCATAATAGACAGCAGATATTAATTTAGTACAGGTAAGAAGCAGTTCTCTGTATTTTCCATTATTCCATTATTTAAATATTTAGTATATTCAAGGACCCAAGATTGCTTTCCCTTTGAAGTGTAAAAATATAAAATATAATTAGCATAATATTAAAATTTCTACACTATTATTTAGGGGAAAGGATTTCATCTTCTCTGTACTTCATTTAAAGTCAAAGAAAAATGTGTAATTTCAAATATTAAGGCATTCTTCATTGATTTCTTCATACAATTGTAAGGTTTCTATTCTCTGTTCTATGTTTATGATTATAACAATGCCAAAACTTAATAGAGATTCAACTTCAATTTCATTGACTGAGTTAGATTCCTCCCACTCATCCAAATTCTTAGAAGGTACCTTAGATACTCCTGGAAAGTGAATTTATTAATTCTTACTGTATTATGATGCTGTAAAGCAATGATTTTGTTAAATGTAAGAAATTTTCCTGACTCAACAAGATAAAAACTTCTTGAAGGTAGCATTGTTTCTACATTTTTATTTATATCCTCAGATTTAGTGAACTGCACATTAATAAATGCTCGTGTAATTGAATCAAGAATTTTAATTTTTGAGGTGCAACAAACCAGCTATCTGTGTTCTTACTCTGGCTTTGTGAGATGGCTTGAACAATGAAAATGCTCATTAAATGAGTTTCACTTAAAACATGTTAGGTTTGTGATCCTATACCATTCACAAACCCTTTCTAGGACTCATTTCCCTCATTTGTCAAATCAGAGTGTTGGACCCAATGGACTTCAAGACTGATCAACTTTACTGAGGGAGAACTCAGTTATCCAGAAATGAAACTTAAGGTACTGCTAACAGCCAACTTCCCCACACAAATGTGTGGGGGGATCTTTCCTAAGTATGAGATTGCTCTTTATTCTTATTCTTTTTTGATGAATCTGCTTTTAAAGATACATTATATTATTGGCTCAAAGATTTCAACTGATTAGGAGTTAATTCTCTCTCCACATGCTCTACATATATTACCAGGATGACTATCAAGAAGACTGGCTCAGGTTTATAAGAGTAGGATTACAACTCTATTTTTTTTCAACATATTCACTACAGTTAAGTAAAAGGAGGAAATAGCTTCTTCCAAAGGTGAAATTTTTTTCCTTCCAAAATTTTCTCTCAGAATCTTACCTAGACTTCTCCACTTATTCTTTTGTATTTTGTATAGATTGTATTAAATTCTCAATGTATGTCAGAACAGAATGCAATCCATTTTATCCAATAATATTATATTATTATATATAATAATAATAATATTATACATCACTTATGTCATCCACTGTACTCAAAACTTTATTAATTCATTTGATTCTCATAATAACCTTAAATGTAGGTGCTATTATTATTCTTCTCATTTTACAGTTGAGGAAACTGAAGGAAAAAAGGATTAAGGCATTTACTCAGTCACACAGCTAACAATTATCAGAGGCTGGGTCTGAACTGAAATCTTCCTGAAACCAGGCCCAGTGCTCTCTCTACAATTATAATTATATATATATATATATATATTATACATATATATATATATATATGTGTGTGTGTGTGTGCATATATATATATACATACATATATATAATCATATATAAATATGATTCTGTATAGGATAAAATATATTAAACTTGGCATACACCTATACTTCACAGAGATCGTGGAAAAAAGAAAAGGATAAATATACAAAAAAAAACAGCTTTTTGTGGTGGTAAAATACTGGAAACTAAAAGGATGACCACCAATTAGACAATTACTGAAAACATGCTTGTTAATTTAGAAAATAATGATTTAAAAAGTTCCCTAAGTAGTTGTGTGATATAGGAAAACTTAAGAATTCTCTGTATCTCACTTTCCTCTTCTATAAATTTATGAGGGAAGTAGTAGGGAGAGACTGATTACATGATTTTTAATGTTTCTCTGAGATGGTGCATGAGCAGGTAGTTGGCACAGAGAATAGAGTGCCAGACTTGGATTCAATAAGACCTGGGTTCCGATCCAGCCTCAGACATTTACTAGCTGTATGATTCTGAGAAACTCATTTAACCCTGATTGCCTCAGTTTCCTCATCTGTAAAAAGAGTTGGAGAAAAAAATGACAATTGAACAACAGAAAAGTTTCTCCATATCAAGATGGTTAAAGGAGTAATGGGAAAAGATACTTAGGGAATCATTTGGAAGAATGAAGTTTAGAATAACATATATTTTTCCTTCATTAATGGTTTAAGATTTGTATTTGCAGACATGTGGAGACATAGACAAATAATTGTTTCAGGAGTCTTATGGTTGAAGAAGGAATAAAATCACCAATAGAGATTTAAATGAAATAAATGAACAAATGAGTGAATGAATTTAAGTGAAATAAATTTTAAAAATAATTATCAAAAGATTGGATTATGCTCAAAATAATTCATTTCCTTATTTACCTGCCTATCATTTTGCAAAATCTCTTTAATGTCATTTATATTCAGAAACCAATTTGCCAAGAGGAGTCTTTAATTAATACATTTGATATTTTGGAATCTTCTTGAAATTTAAGTAACATTTAAAAAAAAAAAGAAATGGCATATGTAGATGCAAACATCACAAATTCCTGTGTCCTACCTAGTCTATAAATCAACACTTAAGTTAAAGAATTTTTCACCACTATCATTCCTAGTTGGCATATCAAGATCATGAATACAAGTACTTCAATAGCTATAAGGAGAGAGATAAGTGCCAGATTTGCTTATTTGTGTTTTCTTTATTTCACCTTTTCAGGGTTAAAATCCTTCCTATGAGAGCCTGTTGATGTTCAACTTGGGTGCATTCCAGTTTTTAGCTAATTAGCATTTTTTATTTAAGGGGGGAAAAGTTATAATAATGATGAGCTTTGCTTAAAGACATTTAATGTTTCTAACACTGAATTTCCTTGAGTGGGACTATGTCAACCTGAATTACTGACCTTGACACTGGGAACTGCACCAGTCTTTGGAAAAGATATTCTTTTTTGGGGGGAGAGAGGGAATGGGAGGAAGCAGTGTCAAGGGTCCCATTGTCATTCTGTAAAGTCCATAGACATCTTCTCAAAATAATGTTTTAAAATGCATAAAATATAATCACAAGATAATATAAAACCATTTTATTGGTTTAAAAATATAATTTTTCCATCCAAGTTCACCACTCCCTATACATTTATCATTTGTCAACAGAACCCTTGGTGGTCCCAGGCATTAGAGAGATGTAAGACTTAACCTAAAATAATTCTTACTAATTGCAAACTGGAACACACTCAAGCTGAACAACATCAAAGAGGATTTTAACCTCCTAAAACTTAAAACTAGAGCAAATCCAATAAGGAAATCTGGAACCAATCTCTCTGTGTGAACTTTATATTTGTTACAACTTTTTATGTAGTTGTATTCATGGCCTTGATATGCTAGCTAAGAGTGGTAGTAGTTTAAACATAAACCAACATTTACATTAGAATTTTTCATGATCTAAATGTTGGTTTATGTTTACACTAGGTAAGAACCTAGGGGTCTGATATAGACTTGTGATGTTTGCAAACTCTAGATATGCCAATTTAAAAAAAAATCTGCTACTAAGAAAGATGAAGACTCAATAATCCCGTCTTTTCATGTCAATCCAATTAAATTCAATAAATAGTTTCTAAGTTCTACAATGGACAAAACATTGTGCTTGAAGGGATGCAAGTCAAATTTTTATAAAGTATATTTAGGTAAAATCAGTCATGTACTCATGATATTTACAGATGATAGAATATCATCATAAGATTTCAATAAAATGAAATAATACAGTATTTATATTAGAGTAATAATTAAAATTATTGAGGCAATAGCAACAACAACATGGTATAGAAGAATCAACAAGTCTTGGGTTCAATTCCTGCCTCTAGAAATTAGTTGTGTAAACCTGGACAAATAATAGAATGCCTCACATACAATTGTTTTTATCTATAAATGAATGAGTTTTCACAAAAGGAGTTCTCCATATGAATGTAATCACTGGTTTGAATTGATAAAGAGATAAAGATGTAGAATGATTGATAGCTCATAGAATACTAAAAACTTCTGAGTCATCACATACATATACACAAATCATATATATTCTTTTGTTGGAACTAGTATAGTTAGTATGATGCCATTTTAGAAATAAAATAATTAAGGCTTGATTTTTTTAAGTTACTTCCCCAGAAAGCAGATGTCAGATTTCAATTCTAACCTGTTGAAGGAGGAAAGAATAGAAGGAAAGAAGAGAGGAAGAAAAGGAGAAGAAAGGAAGAAAGGAAGGAAGAAAGCAAGGAAAGAGGGAAGGAAGAAAAGGAGGGAGAAAGGAAGAAAGAAAGGAAGGAAGGGAAGAAGGAAGGAAAGGAAAAAGGGGAAAAGGAAGGAAGGAAGGAAGGAAGGAAAAAGGAAGGAAGGAAGGAAAACAAAGGAAAGGTAAGGTAAGGTAAGATAAGGAAAAACTGACTATATGCCAGTCACCATGCTAAGCGTGTCCTAAATATTATAAGCTCCTCACAACAACTCTAGGAGAGAGGGATAAAGAATAAAAGAAATAAGAGGAATTAAGGGGATCTTATGGAATCCTTGAATTTTCAGTCCTTAGATAGAATGCTAGTAGCAAATGGCAAAATTACAGAGAAACTAGGGTTAATTTGTGTGCACATAATAAGGATAATAACTAAAAAATGGGAATACTGATAACCTCAGATGTAGAAATATAAATGGAAATTTTGTGACTTAGGGAGGGCAAACCAAATTTCCCTGTAGCAGCAATAAAATTATTTTATTTCCATAATTAATTCCAATAAACCTAAGAGCATTTGAAGAACTGAGAACTGATCCCATTTTCCATCACCTATAACTTTCTGTCATAATCCATATAATGCTTTTCATACTTGAAGATGAATAGGGTTTCTTATAAGCCCTAAAATAGTTCAACGATCCATGATTTCAATTGTCTAGGAATTTTCCTTCACCATCATAATCTTGCAACCGCAATATGACCAAACAGATGATGGAATTTCTGAAACCTCCCCCCAAAAAAATATTGTCTAATTTAACAATGGATTTACCCTATATCTATATTCACTAATCTTTGGCATAAAGATAAGCATATGTCATGGGTCATATGCCCTTTCTAGCTTGGTTGAACCTACCAAACTTGTGCATTTTCAAAATCTATCATTGATGAAAGGAAAAGAATAGTAGAAGCTAAGGATAAAAATATCCTCCAATATACTAGTTGATATATGAGTTCATCAATGGACTTATAGATAATTATATATACATATAATAATAAGTTGGATAACATTTTGCTAGGAATGTGGGATAATCATTCTACAATCTATCACATAATCCTTGTTAATATATTGAAAGCTACAAAAATCCCATGTATAAATAGTAACTCAATCAATTATATAAGCACTTTATTCTGAACATATGATTCTATATTCAGACAATCTGGTTAGATCTATGGCATAACAACAATGATAAGTTTGGAAATATGTATACATATATTCAATTTGACAAGTATTTTAACATAATTAACATGTAGTGGATATCCTGCCATCTAGGGGAGGGGTGGGGAGTTGAGGGGAAAAATCTGTAACAGAAAGCTATGTAAGGGTTAATGTTGAAGAATTACCCATACATATGTTTTGCAAATAAAATAAAATTTAAAAAAAGATCTATGGTATAAATAAATCTACAGTTAAGAAATATATTCTACAAATAACAGGTTTTTTTCTGTATCGTATTTCCATACAAACCTACTTGATTAGAAGAAATCAAGGCAAGGTAAAACAAACATATCAAATAATAACTATACTTAATAGAATATGATGTAGCTAATACTCTTTGAAATATCATTTAAACCACTTAGTGCTCTACATGTTTTCCTTAATGTCTGTTCTTATGAGGTAACTTCATTTTAAAGTAGAAAAGAACAAGAAAATTCAATTATTAAAGGGTCATTGGAACTCAAGCAAAGGACCTGATTTGTAAGTTTTCTTCCACTGAGAAATGAACAGAAACAAAGAGAGGGGGGGGATGGAAAAGGGGAAAAAAGATTAATCCTGGGGTAAGGTGTATACAGGGGGGAGGATAGGAATAAGGGAAGAAGATAGAGGGATAAGCAGTTGAAGAGACATAGCAGTTGGGAAGTAAAGATAGCTTTTCACTGGTGAGAGCAGAAGTGAAGTTGATGATGCTAAAAAAAAAAATGAGTAACAGAAAAGGAGTAGTTAGGATCTTGTACTGATGGTACTGATAGAAGTATCAGGCATATACCCTAAATATAGAATCTAGGGGTCTGATTGGTGACAAAAAGAGAATCATTTGAACAGTCTCTGAGGAAAATGTGATGATGGCTTATTAAATAGCAGTTATGACTTAAAGTTATGTATCAATAAAGCTATACTGAATGAAATCAGTTCAACCTAGTGATTTTCTCTACTGATAATAATCTGAAAGCAAGAGTAGAGAAATTTGATAGTGAGTCATGAGGGATACTTAGGGATAAAAATTCATAGGTTAGGAATTGGTATGGGTCAGGGACATAAAGGAGATAATTTTCTATTGAGATAATGAATGAAATATTAAATACAACATAGGTCTATGTTGGGACAAAGATTGCATAAGAGAGAGGGAATGGAACATTAAGTATTTTAAGCTATTCCAAGTCTCTTATTTCTTCTTTTAAGGCAATGAGCATCATGATACATCTTGAGTGTTAGTGAGAAAGTGAGCATGGTAAAAGGAAAAATATCCAAAGCATAGAGTTTCAAGGTGGGGAAATCTTTAGAGATGCTGAGGTCTTTGACTGAGATATAACAGAAGAGGAAGCTGTTGGAACTGGAAATAAGGAACTCTGTGATTAGACCATCAGGAGATTTGTCAATGCAAATACTGACACACTAAAATAATTGTTGGGGCCATAATACTCAAGTCTTTGAAATACTTGGGGAAAGCACTTGAAGGTTGGTTTTTGACTATCAAGGATGAGAAGAGGGTTGTTGCCATAAGGGGATTCCTTGATCTTAGAAAAAGGGCATTGAGTGATGGGAGGGTAGGGATCAGAGAATCATAGATTTCAAGCTATTAGAAACATTAGTGATAATATAAGCCCACCCCCTTCATTTTCCCGATGAGGAAACTGGAGACTACAAAAGGAAACTGAATAATAATCAACTCCCAAAGAAAAAAAATTCCAAGGCCAGATGGATTTATAATTGAATTCTAATAAACACTTAAAGAAAAATTAATCCCAACAATATGCAAACTATTTAGAAAAATAGGGAAAGAAAGCATCTTACAAATCCCTTTTAAGACACAGATATGATGCTGATACCTAAACGAGGTAAGGTCAAAAAAGAGAAAGAAAATTATAGACCATTTTTTAATGAATATTGATGCAAAAATATTAAATAAAATATTAGCAAAGAGATCACAGCAAGTTATCATCAGGATAACACTCCATGACCAAGGAGGATTTATACTAAGAATGCAGGGCTGGATTAATATTAGGATAAATATTAGCATAATTGGCTGTATCAATAACCAAACTAACAAAAAATCATATGATTATCTCTGAAAACATCAAATACCCATTCCCATTAAAAACACTAAAGAACATAAGTGGAATTTTCCTTAAAATTATCACTAGTATCTATTTAAAACCATCAGCAAGCATTATATGTAATGGGAATAAATTAGAACCATTCCCAATAAGATCCCGGATGAAATAAGATTGCCCACTGTTACGATTATTATTCAATATTGTATTAGAAATGTTAGCTTTAGCAATAAGAAAAGGAAAAACATAAAGGAATTAGAGCAGGAAATGAAACCAGATTATCACTCTTTGCAGATCATATGATGGCATACTTAGAGAATCCTAGAGAATCAATTACAAATCTACTAGAAACAATTCACAATTTTAGCAAAGTTGCAGGATACAAAATAAATCCACACAAATCATCAACATTTCTACATGTTACTAATAAGTCCAACAGTGAGAAATACAAAGAGAAATTCCATTTAAAATAACTGTATATAACATAAAATATTTGAGAGTCTACCAGCCAAGACAAAGTCAGGAACTTTGTAAATGCAATTACAAAATGCTTTTCACACAAATAAAGTCAGATATAAAATCTTGGAAAAATATCAAATGCTCGTGGGTAGGCTGAACTAATGTAATAAAAATGGTAATACTACCTAAATTAATCTACTTATTCAGTGCCAAACCAATCAAACTCCCAAGAAATTTTACAGAGTTGGAAAAAATAAAAACAAAATTCAACTGGAAGAACAAAAAGTCAAAAATTTCAAGGGAATTAATAGAAAAAATACAAATGAAGATGACTTACCTTTACCTGATCTAAAAACTATGTTATAGAGCAGAGGTCATCAAAACCATTTGGTACTGCTAAGAAACAAAGTAGTCAATCCATGAAATAGGTTAGGTTCACAAGACACAATAGTCAAGGACCATAGGAATCTAATGTTTGATTAACCTAAAGACTTCAGCTTCTTGGGTAAGAACTCAGTATGTGACAAAAAATTGCTAGGAAAATTGGAAATTAATATGGCAGAAATTAGGCACTAACCCACACCTGACACTCTTTGCCAAAATAAGGTTTAAATGGGTTCATGATTTCAACATAAAGAGTGATACAATAAGCAAAATGAAGAAAAAAGAATAGTCTACCTCTCAGATATGTGGAGCAGGAAGGAATTTGTGGCCAAAGAAGAACTAAAGTAAATTATGGAATATAAAATGTATAATTTTGATTATATTAAGTTAAAAAGGTTTTGTACAAACAACTAATGCAAACACGATTAGAAGGAAAGCAGAAAACTGGGGGGAAATTTTTTACATCCAAGGGTTCTGATAAAGATCTCATTTCTAAAATATATAGAGAATTGACTGAAATTTATAAGAAGAAAAGACATTTTCTAACTGATAAATGTTCAAAGGATTTGAACAGACAATTTTCAGGTGAAGAAATTGAAATCATTTTTAGTCATATGAAAAGGTACTCTAAATCACTATTGATCAGAGAAATGCAAATTAAGACAAATCTGAGTTACCACTACTCACCCCTCAGATTGGCTAATGTGGGAAAACTGGGACACTAATACATTGCTGGTGGAGTTGTGAAGTGACCCAACCATTCTAGAGAGCAATATGGAACTATGCCCAAAGGGCTATCAAACTATGCACACCCTTTGATTCAGCAATGTCTCTTCTGGCCCTATATCCCAAAGAGATCATAGAAAAGGGAAAAGGACCCATGTGTGCAAAAATTTTTGTAGAAGCCCTTTTTGTAGTGGCAAGGAAATTGAAATTGAGGGAATATCCATCAGTTGGAGAATAGCTGAAAAAGTAATGGTATATGAATGTTATGGAATATTATGTTCTATAAGAAATGATCAGCAGGATGATTTCAGAAAGGCCTGGAGAGACTTATATGAAATGATGCTAAGTGAAGTGAGTAGAATCAAGAAAATAGTGTATATAGCAATAAGATTATATAATGATCAATTCTGATGGAGAAGGCTCTTTTCAAGAGAGAAGTTGTTTAAGCCAGTTTCAAATAACTTGTGATAGAGAGATCCATCTAAATCCAGACAGAGGACTGATGGGACTGAGTGTGGGTCACAACATAGTATTTTGACTTTTTTGTTATTTGCTTGCATTTTCTTTTCTTTCTTATTTTTTCCATTTTTGATCTAATTTTTCAATTGTAGAAATATATATATATATATGCATATATATATATAATTGCACATGTTTACATGTGTAACATATATTTCACATGTTTATATGTTTGGCATATATTTCTGTCTAGGAGAGGGGGTGGGGGAAGAGAGGAACACAAGATTTTGAAAGGGTGAATGTTGAAAACTATGCATATGTTTTGACAATAAAAAAGCTTTAAACATGTATTGCACATGTTTAACATATATGGGATTATTTGCCATCTACGGGAGGGGTGAGAGGAATGGAAGGAACACAAGGGTTTGCAAGGGTGAATGTTGAAATCTATGCATATATTCTGAAAATAAAAGGCTTTAAATAACAAAAAAACCAACAAGAAAGTTTCAATAAAATTCTCAAGGTAATAAGTAATAAACATCAGAGCAGATACTTTGACTCCAAACCCAGAATATGCTTCTAATTTCTTTAAACCCTAAAAGCAGTAGAAGCTGGGATTTAGGGAGGGGACAATATAAAGCACATCAGCAGAAATTGCTAAAAATAAATTATTCTTTTAAAAAATGTTTCTGCTAAATTGATGCCAAGGAAGTATTTTGTATTCCTTTAATTTGAAGATGTTAGAGAGTATGTTGAGAAAATATCAAGGAAAATAGAAAAGAAGAACAGTGAAACAGACAACATAAAGGAGACTCAGAATTAATAGAATTCAACATTCAATAAATCTGAAGACATAAGTTGCTTAGAAATAGAATTTCCTATATGAAAAATGAAAAGTATGCTGTCAGAAATTACATATTAGTTTTCCCAAAAGTCTGTCCACTTATTGAATGAATAAAGCACTTATTAAGTACTCACTATGTTCAAAATACTGTGCTAAAATTTGGAACTATGCTCAAAAAGTTATCAAACTGTGCATACCCTTTGACCCAGCAGTGTTTTTATTGGGCTTATATCCCAAAGAAATCACAAAGGAAGGAAAGGGCCCCACATGTGCAAGAATGTTTGTGGCAGCCCTTTTTGTAGTGGCTAGAAACTGGAAACTGAATGGATGCCCTTCAATTGGAGAATGGCTGAACAAATTATGGTATATTAATGTTATGGTATATTATTGTTCTGTGAGAAACGACCAGCAAGATGATTTCAGGGAGGCCTGGAGAGACTTGCATGAACTGATGCTGAGTGAAATGAGCAGAACCAGGAGATCATTATACTCGGCAACAACAATACTATATGATGATTAATTCTGATGGACATGGCTCTCCTCAACAACGAAATGTTTCAAACCAGTTCCAATTGTTCAGTGAAGAAAGCCATATACATCCAGAGAGAGGGATGTGAAATGTGGACCACAACATAAACTCAGATTCTAATAAGGAAGAAAAGGTATTTAAGAGACAAATGAGATGGAAAGGTCCCATGGTCCTTAAGTCTGCAAGAATATAGATGGCAATGCCTTTTCTTTAATGTCATTTCTCACTGATAAAATCACATCAATTTCTGATACTGAATCAGTGGACAATGACAAGAAATCCAGTGACAAAACTTTCTTACTTTGATCTTCAAAAGATATCGCTTTAGCACCTGTAAGAGCCATAGCTATATTTCTGGAAGGGTTACTTTCAAGGATGATGACTTTGGACCTTTTGCTGGAAATGTATTTATTCTCCTGGCTGCTCACTTCATATATTTTGCCTAATCTGTAGACAAATCAATTCCTGCAGGTAATAGAGATATTGATACATGGTAAAATATTTATTTTGTCTTTGATGGTGAAATTCATGCCCTCCTGAAGCACACTTCCTGCCATTTGCCATGAAATCTCCTCTGTATGTCTGTGCCCTGCCACTTTTCCAAATGTCAGTTATACTTAAGTGAATGATTCCCCTTCTCTTGAGAAAGAATGAGTGTTTTTTTTTAACTAGAGAGACAAAATCTCTGCTGCTTATTACTATTGTAAGATTTCTATTTCAATTTACAAAATATCTCTCTTCTAACATAAAAATAAGATTTTCACCTTTCTTTGACCTTATTTCAATCTTCCTCTTCCATTTTCTTATAGGCAATATTTCCCCTTTAGAACACAGGAATAATTTTCCTTTCATTGTATGTCTTTTACTTGATTAGGGTACATCTCATTCTCATCTACATTATTTTTTTTCCTCTTATGCACCCTCCCATTTTGTCATTTAGTGTCCCAAAAGTGCTGATTTACTTGGAGACAAGATTTTATGATGCTTAATGTCATATTTCCTTCTAGTTTCATGAGGTAGTACCTCCTTGTGTACTTTTACAAAGAATCTCTTAATGGTTTCTCTGATGTTATTTTATTGTGGATGTCTCTGATTCCTGATTTTTTTTTTTTTACATTTCTCATATTGCTGTTGTACAGAGTATTTGTAAAGGAAATAATTTATTATGGATTGCTTTTCTTTCTAGCAATTCTTCAAATGTCTGTCTTTTTAAAATTGAATAAGCATTATTTTTCTTACATATGATTAGGGTTATGTTTATATGAGAGAGGGCTGTGCAATGTCACCTGCCTCACTTTTCCATCCAGAGCCATCTGAATCCAGTAGTAAGGTATAAATCAATAAGACTGGAGATGGCCTTTGATGAAATGGGAGACCTTGGCCTTTTTAAGCTAAAGTTTTCAACAGGTCTCAGTCTGATTGAGGATACACTCATTCAGTGATTAAAATCTGGTAGCAATTGAAATAAAGAATCTCCTCTTTAGCCTAATCCAGATAAAATTTAAATTAAGAAAAAAAATAATGACTGAATCTGGGAAATCTCCAGATTTCTGGCCAAAGCAGAAATGATTGCTATTTACATTCAATCTGAGTCAATTAGGAATCAAAAATCAAATGGGGCTTGACCTAGGATCTATTGGGGACCAATTAGAATCAGATTGATTTTGTTTCAAGGCCTGGTTCTTAAGAAAGAAATCTAGTTAGTAGATCCCAAGATATCTTGGAGGGTTAAGAGATACAAAAAAGGGGGAAAATGCTTTTGCGGAGTGTTTCCTTATGTTATACCATTTTTTTTTCTTTTACATTCATATGTCTTTTTCAGTGTCACTTGTTGAATCTGTTGTTTGTACACAGATTATCATTTTTTGTTTGTTTCTCCTGAAGATAATTTGGATATTCTTTTGACTAGCACTTTGTTTTCTGTGTTCACAACTTCTAGTAAGATTTTTTTTTCACATATGTGTTATTTCTTTCATTATAGTATTGAGATTTTTTTTTACTTGTTATGTATGTCTGGATAATTTGAAATCTTTGAGATCTCTCTACATATCTTGTCTGTGTGCTTTGCTTTTATTCTTATGATTTTTTAAACATTGCTGTTTTTGGTTTTCATAATTCAAATTACCTTTACTTTTTTGAATTTGCATTCCCAATCAACTATTTTTTTTTCCCTTTGGTGAGAATTGCCTCTGTGGATTTGTTTTTCTATCCGCCTAATTATTTTTGCTGTACAGGTCATCATGATTTATGATTCTTATTTCTCATTCAAACCATTCAGGCATATCTTTCTATAATTTTATGATCTTTTGGGAATTAACAAGTTTCTCTGCCTCATTCATTTTCCTTTTTCTTTTAATTTTTATTCAAAGTAGTGTAGGCTCATTAAATTATATGAAGGCTATATTCTCTCCAAATATTTTTCTCATTTAATATATGTTTATGTTGAAGGACTTCAGCTGAATTTCCTTTGTTACATGATATTTTATATTTCAGTTTAGTTGTCTTATAGTCTCCTATTGCTCAGGTTTTGACTCCTTTCCTTCTAGTTTAAATTTGCATTTGATATTAAATCTATATAATCTTGATCCACTGCTGGACAGTCACACTTCACCAGCTTAACTCTCTTCTCCAGGTGGTTTTTAGATGGTAAGGAAGACTTGACATATTATTAGCCACATTGCAAAAAAACAAAAAACAATTAAGTCAAAAAAATTAAGAAAGTAAGAAAATTACACTTTAGTTTTGACTCAGAGTTCATCTCTCTTTTGAGGCAGATAGCATTTTTTTCCATCATAAGTCATTTAGAATTGTCTTGCTTCATTGTGTTGATCAGAGTAGCCAAGTGTTTCACAATTGATTATCATAACAAAATTGCTCTTACTGTACACAATGATTTCCCAGTTCTTCTCACTAAATTTCATAAAAGCTAATATAAGTCTTTCTATGATTTTTCTGAAAGCACTATTTTTTTTATTTCTTATAGCTCAATAGCATTCCAGATCTCAATCATATGCCATAATTTATTCAGTGATTTCCCAGTAGTTGAGGATTCCTTTAATTTAAAATTCTTTGTCACCACAAAAGAGCTATTATCTTTTTGTATGCATAGATTTTTTTTCTTTTTATTTGATCTCTTTGGGATGTACATGTACTAGTAATTTGCCCAAACTCTATGTGTAGTTTTATAGCCCTTTGGCCATGGTTTCAGATTATTCTCCAGAATGGTTTGACCAGTTCACAACTCCAACATTTATTATTTTTAATTCATGATATAGTACTTGAGAGTTGTTTTAAATTTTTTTTCTAATCATTATGATTTGAAGCCCTTTTCATGTGATAATTGATAGCTTTGATTTTTTCTTCATATCAATTTGAGAATGATTTATTTTTATGTTTGACTATTTTCTTATTTGAAAATGAGATTTTTATTAAAGAAACTTGCAAAACTTTTTGATATTACTTCTTTGTCTGTGGTACCTTTTAGCAAAATGTAGTTTCTCTATTTCCTTTTTGATTTTTTAAAATTATTTTAAAATAAAGTAGCATTTTATTTTACCTAAATACATTACAAGATAATTTTTAGCATTCATTTTTTAAAAAAAATTTTGAGTTCCAAAGTTTTCTCCCTTCTTTACTCTCTCTTCTCTCCTTTTTCAAAGAAGGAAGGCAATTTCATCTCATTTATACATGTGACATCATGTAAAATATATTTCCATATTAATTTTAGTTGTGAAAGAAAAAGACAGATCAAAAGAAAAAACATGAAAAAGAAGAAAGGATGTGAAAAATATGCTTCCACCTGCATTCTGAGCTCATCAATTTTTATCTGATTATAAAATAGCATTTTCCTTTGTAAGTCCTTTGAAATTAATAGATCATTGTATTCCTGAGAAGAACTGAGTCAATGATAGATGAACATCATATACTCTTGTTGACATTATATACAATGTTTTCCTGGTTCTGCTTATTTCACTTTGCATCAGTTTGCACACATCTTTTCAAGAAATCTGCCTGTTCATCATTTCTTTTTGCCCAATAGCATTCTATTACCTTCATATATCATATCTTATTTAGCCATTCCCCAATTAGTAAGCATACTCTCAATTACCAATGTTTTGCTTCCATGAAGAGGGTGCTATAAATATTTTTGTACATATAGATCATTTCCCCTTTTTTTAATGACATATTTGGGATATAGACCCACTGGTGGTGTTGCTAGGTCAAAGATATGCATGGATTATTTGTCCTATATGCACAATTCCAAATTCTTCTCTAGAATGATTGGGTCAGTTCACAACTCAACCAATAATGCATTAATATCCAGACTTTCCCACATTCTCTCCAATATGTATCATTTTTCTTTTTTTTTTTCCATATTGGCCTATCTGATAGGTGTGAAGTGGTATCTCAGAGTTGTTTTAAATTGCATTTCTCTAATCAAAAGACATTTAGAGCAAAGCTTCTTAAAATATGAATCACAAACCCATATGATATCATATAAATAAAAGTAGGGGTCACCAAATTACGATTTGTTATCAATGTACTGTAATTTGCATCCTTATTTTATATATCTATTTACTTGGGTTCACATAAAAATGTCTTGGGCAAAAATAGGTCATGAATGAAAAAAGTTTAAGAAGCCCTAATTTAGCATACTTATTCTTATGACTACAGATAGCTTTGATTTTTTCAATTGAATACTGTTAGTTCTGTGAGCTATATGATACAGTGGATAGAGAATCAGCCCTGGAGTCATGAGGAACTGAATATAAATCCAGCCTCAGACACTTAATACTTACTAGCTGCATTAATCCCAATTTCCTCCTCCTAAAAGGACAAAAACAAAGTAAACATACGACAATAACAAAAAGAAACCTGCAATTTTAGCAAGACCTGGAAAGATTTACATGAATTGATACTGTTTGAACCAAGGAGAAACAGGAAAACATTGTATACAATAACAACAGGATTGTGCAATAAACAACTATGATAGACTTGTATCTAAGGCAATGCCAATAAACTTTGAATGGAAAATGCCATCCACATATAAAAAGAGAACTATAGAGACTGAATGTAAATCAACACATATGTTCATTTTTTTTTCTTCAGTTCCTTCCATGGTCTGTTTTTCCAACATGATGTATATGGAGATATATAAAAAATAAATGGACATATATAGCAAAGAATTATTTTACATGTCACTGAGGACAATAAAAATAATTTTAAAAATAAAAGAAAATTTTAAAAAAGAGCAAACTGTCTCTTTATATCCTATGACCATTGATTTATTGAATAATAGCTTGTATTATAAACTTGGCTCAGTTCTGTATATATTTGAATTATTTCCCAACTTTGGATTGATTACCAGCTTTCTGCTTTCCTTCTAATCTTGGTTGCATTGGGTTTGTTGGTACAAAACATTTTTAATTTGATATGATAAAAATAATCTGTTTTGTATTTTGTAATGCTCTCTATCACTTGTTCAATAAAAAAAAATTTTTCCCCTTCCCATAGGTTGGACAGATAGACTATTCCCTGCTCTTCTAATATACTTATGGTGTCCCTTTTTATGTCAAAATCATGTACCCATTTAGACTTTATTGTGGGATATATAGTGTGAGATGTTGGTCTATACTGTCTTTCTCACTGTCTCTGTCTCCATCTCTGTCTCTCTCTTCTCTCTGTTTTTCTCCCTTCCTCCATCCTCCCTCCCTTCTATCCACCCCCTCTCTTTCTCCCTCCCTCTCTCCCTTCCTCCTTTTCTCCTTCCTTTCCCCTCTCCCATTCTCTCTGTCTCACTCTCTCTCTGTCTCTGTCTCTCTCTTCCACTCTCTCTGTGTCTCTCTCTATGTCTCTGTCTCTCTCTCTTCCATTCTCTCTCTTTCTGTCTCTCCCTCTCTCTCTCACACACACTCTCTCTTCCTTTGTGTGTATCTCTCTGTGTCTTTCTCTCTCTCTTTCTGTCTGTCTGTTTCTTCTCAAAAGTCTATTTCGCTCTTGTTCCCTGCCTCTTTTAATGTGCCCTCCCTTTTATCATCCTTCCTCCCATAACACTTTTTTTACTGTCTCAATTTTTATAGAGTATGTATAAACCCAACTGAGTGTGTATGTGTGTGTTTATCCCTCTTTGAACCAATTCTAAAATGAGAGTGAGAATTGCCTGACATTCCTATTCCCCCTCTACCACTTTAAAAGCCTTTCCTTGTATTTCTTTTATGTGAGAAAATTTTACCTTTTTCTTCACTCTCCTGAGAGTTCATTTCCCTTTTTTACTCCTACATTTTTTTGCTAGTGCAATTGGGATTAAGTGATTTGCCCAGGGCCACATGACTAAGAAATATAAAGTGTCTGAAGAATGGATTTGAACTCAGGACCTCCAGACTGCAGGGCCCATATGCTATCCTCTGTGCCATTTAGCTGCCTGATCCCACATGTTTTATGTGGAAATCATCCCAACATAATTGACTTACACCCATACCTTCTATCTATGGAGACTCGTTCTAACTGCCCTCATAATAATAAAGTTTTTAGGATTTAAAGATATAACTTTCTCATATATGAAGGTAAACCATTTAACTTTAATAAGTCCCTTATACTTACTCTTTTTTTTTTGTTTTCCTTTTTATACTTGTCTTGAATCTACCATTTGATTGTCTGATTTTCTATTCATTTCTAGTCTCTACATTAAGAATGCTTGGAAGTCTTTTATTTCATTAAATATAATTTTTTTCCCCGAAGGATTACATTAAATTTTGCTGGGTAGTTTCTTCTTGATTGTAATCTTAACTCTTTTGCTGTCTAGCATAATATATTCCAAGCTCTCCTTCAACAGATGCTTCTTTCTGTGTTTCTGCCTCTCTATCTTTCCCTCCTTCCCTCCATTTTCTTCTTTCTCTTCATCTTTTTTTTTTTAGAAAAGTTATTGCGGACTTCAGGGGGTGGAGCCAAGATGATGGAGAGCAGACATGACTCTCTGTAACCCTCTCTAACCTTCTCTCAAACCAAAGCTTCTAAATTAGTTTTGAAGTCAAAGAATTCACAAATATCTGTGGTATAACACATTTCTAGAAGAAGATACCTCAGAAGAACTTCAGAAAAAGTCTGGTTCAATTGGGAAGGGGGACAAGTCTGCCAAACCCAGATTGCAGAACAGGGAAGACCAGGGCAAGGACCTGGAGCAGAGAGTCAGAGCGTTATAACTTCCACGCACCTGAATATCTTCTGGGATCCTCTTAGACCATCCTGCCTTGGTTGCAAGCAAGTGGTTTGGTATATTTGCCTTTTGTAAGAGGTAAATTGTAAAACACTGAGACCTGGATGAACATCAGACCTAGCTGTGATTACCCAGCACTGGAAATCAATCAAGCATCAGAACTGTCCCAGGGCAAATTAAAGCAGCTGTCAATCTTTTGCATCAAACAGACCTCAAGCCTTAAAAAGTGAATAAAAAACCAAAAAGAGTGTTTGGGGTGGAGCCAAGATGGCGGAGTGAAGACTTGACTTTCTGTGTCCTCCTCTGACCTTCTCCCAAATCAACAATAAAATGAGCCTCTGAACTGATCTTCAAGTCAACAGAATCCAGAAATATTTGGAAATTGCTTACAGATATCTCTGAAGAACTTCATATCAGGTCTGTTTAACTCAGGCAGAGGGGTAAACAGTTTACTCGGTGCAGCCTGGAAGTGAGGGTGGGACTCAGCTTAGCATGGTAGAAACTCCAAACTCCAAACTCCAAACACCTGGAGTATAACTGAGGCACTCAGGACACTCTGCCCTGATTGGGGGAAGGTGTTTTGGCAGATTTACCTTTTTTAAGGAGTAATTTGGGCAAAATCCTAGGCCTCATCAGGAAAAGTCCTAGCCCCCACCAGCCCAGCACCTTAAGTTAATTAATGGAATTGCCCCAGGGAAAACTACTGCAGCCAACACTTCTGTAGCTTTAAACAGACCCCACACTGTGTAAAAAAATGAAGAAGCAAAAGAGAGCTCTCACCACAGATACCTTCTATGGAGAGAAAGAAGGGCAGACCCCAGATTCTGAGGTTTCTTTAGACAAAACAACTCCAGGAGAAGTCATCAAGGACCATCCCTGGTCCCCTTTTCAAAAGGCCTTTCTGGAAGATTGCATAAAGAATCTCAAAAGAGAGCTGGAGGATAAATGGGAAAATAAACTGAAAGCAGTGCAAGAAGGATACAATAGCTTGCAAGAAGGATATAGATATAATGCACTGCAAAAGATATAAGAAAAAGACACCAATTTATTGAAAAACAAAATTGGTGAAATGGAAATAGACAATAATGCACTGAAAAATAAAATTAGTGAAGTAGAAAAAGAGTGCAATGAACAAATTGGCCAGTTACAAAAGGAGCATTAAAA
>JAJPUD010021354.1:3631-23184 GCA_023553655.1 Myrmecobius fasciatus | reverse complement strand
CCTTTTTGTAGTGGCTAGAAACTGGAAATTGAATAGATGCCCTTCAATTGGAGAATGGCTGAATAAATTATGGTATATGAATATTATGGAATATTATTGTTCTGTAAGAAATGACCAGCAAGATGATTTTAGAGAGGCCTGGAGAGACTTACATGAACTGATGCTGAGTGAAATGAGCAGAACCAGGAGATCATTATACACGGCAACAACAGTACTATATGACGATCAATTCTGATGGACGTGGCTCTCTTCAACAATGAAATGTTTCAAACCACCTCCAATTGTTCACTGAAGAAAGCCATATACACCCAGAGAGAGGGATGCGAAATGTGGACCACAACATAACATTCTCATACTCTTTGATTGATGTTTGCTTACATTGTGTTTCCTTTATCTGATATATCGTTTGTGTAGATAAGATTTTTCTTGCACAACAATGATAAGTTTGGAAATATGTATACATATATTTGATTTGCCAATATTTTAACATAATTAACATGTAGTGGATATCCTGCCATCTAGGGGAGGGGTGGGGAGTTGGGGGGAAAAATTTGTAACGGAAAGCTATGTAAGGGTTATTGTTGAAGAATTACCCACACATATGTTATGCAAATAAAATAAAATGTAAAATAAATAAATAAAAGTCACAGATAACAGGCAAATGTTTTGATGAACATAAGCATCAGCTTCATTTCTTCCAGAAGATGAAAACTAGCACCTAATTCTCTGTTACAAAATTCAAATGTTGGTTCAGTATTTTGACTTTAAAGTCTCTTTCTCCAGCAGCAAATCTGCATATCTTTACTGAAGTTCCTTTTCTCTTTCTTGCTTTTTCTGGATATCTTTTAAATACTCCAGTCTTCTTGGATTTGCTGAATCCTTGTGTTTCTTTAACACCTCAAAAGTACAAAGCTCCAAACGAGCTTGCTCTATTTGGTCCCCATAAATCATTCGAATCATTCAACATCAACTTTGCTCAAGACTGGTAGCCATCAAGCAAAATTTTCATCTTTTTCATTTTTGCATTTCATTTTCTTTTAACTTCTGTAGTCATGTGACCCCTATTTATCTTGTCTCTTTTCAAGTGATTCAATCCTGGTTTTTTTGGATTTTTTTTTTTTTTTTTGCTAGCCAAGTTGGCTCGTGTATCAGCTCTGCCTAGGTAAATATAAAACTTGACTGTAACATTCTTCTCTCACCTGGTTATAAGCTTCATTGAATAGCTTGTCATGGCTCATTCCTTGCTTTACTACTTCCATCTCGTGTCAAAAGGTCTTGAGCATTCTTCAGTTCATCTTTGGAGAATTTCTCATAGGGGTTGTGTTCTAGGTAAGTTATATGCTCAGTACTCTTACTTCCAAATCCTACAGCTTTCCCCTTTTTATTTCCAACTTGTTCTCCATAAGGATGATGCAGAAGATCATAATGAAGTATTGTGATAATTTCTTTTTTAATTAGTTATTCAATTTTCTGTAGGTCTGTTAGTGGTGGTTATTCATATAAGCGTCTTGGGATAGTTTCATTTACTTTTGAAGGTCTTGGCAGATCCTTCTGAACAGCTTTGTGCATTTATTTTAATTCCTTTACATGTTCTGCATCTTGGATATCCTGTTTTCCAGCATCTACATCAGCATCATCTTCTACTCAAGTTTCATCAATTTCATGGTCTTTTAGCTCCTTTTCAGCATTTTCTGGGAGAGCAATCTCAAAATCATTCTTGGGAGCAGAAAGGCCCATCAATCTTAAATGACATGCTCATGAGATTGTCTTTTCATCTGCTTCACATATGAGGGATCATTGTGATCTGCCAATCCCTCTTCAGGATTTATGTTTAATTTGTCCCTTAGAGGGGTTCTGCTTTGGGTAGTGCCAACAACTTATTTAGAATCCCACCTCGAGGAGTCAACTCTTCAGCTCCATGAGGAGTCCTGAATGGAGTAGACTGGGCTTGGCTTCTGAATGATCTGTCGTTGAGGAGTGACACCAGAGAAATCACTCTTATGCAATGGTGTATTAAGATCACCTTTCAGTGTCCACGTTGATAAAGGCCATCAAATTCTGTGCTTCCTGCAGAATTCGATCTTGGGCAGCTGGAATTTTGGGTGTCCTCAGAGCAGTACTATAGTTAGTGACATATTCAGACAATAGAATACTGGAAGCAGAATTCATTATGCCAGATTCTTCTGCTGTCTGACGTACAATTTCATTTGCTTGGTCAATTTTTACAACTTTCTGAAGTTCTGCATCTGAAATCAGGTGCAGGAAGTACTAATTTGCTTTTCTTTTTAATAAATTCTGATACACCACTGGTTTGAAAAATAGCTGATAGTAAATCAGACGCCTCTTTTTTCTTTTCAAATGCTGTTTGTCCTTCTTCCTATCTCTACTTTCCTTTTCAGATCTTAACTCCCCATCAAGATATTGTTGTAATTTCTTAAAGTCCTGATAATTTTCTTCAGATTGTCATAAAAACCTGGAGCAAGCTTTTTTTAAATGGAATTTCTGCATTATAATATACTACTCTTTTCTTTTTTCTTTTCTTTTGAATTTCTATGTCAGCTGCTTGATGTTCTCTTCTCTTTTGGAGGGCAACAAGACACCTTGCTTCTTCCCACAGAATCTCTACCTTCAATTCAATTAGAGATCTTGGCCTGGGGCATAATCACCACCCTTTATTGAATTGAAAATTAGCCCTTAATCTCCCTAGCCTCAAACTTCAGAAAGTTAAGAAAAGATGACTCTGAACCCCAGTCTTTGTTAATTCCTTTCTGGATTTGGCCCACTAAGAAAGTTATTTCTCAGTGTAATAAATCCTTTTTTTTTTTGCCACAAACCTTGCCCCATTCATTCAGGATTGCAAATTCTTTCTCAAAGCCCCGTGGCACTATCTAGGAGACTTGCTGTTTGGATATCTCTCATGTTTCTCACACCTCAACACTTCCAGGTAGTCATCATTTAATATGTAATCTGTGCAGAATTTTACTGCAGAATATAAGCAGACATTTATCAGTTCATAAATCTGCTTTAAATTTTCCCCCATTAGAAAGGGTAGTGATGGGGAGGAATGTGTAATCCATTATTAGTAAGATTAATAACAAGTATAATTTTCCTAGGCAGAAGGAGATCACAGGATGGTGGAAGTGGGAAGCTGTAGTGGGTAGAGGGAGTAGGAGCTTTGGAGTTGTTTTGGAGAACTGATAGCAAATGAAGGGAACTGCTATCCAAAGTGATATAATCCAGAGTAGTTGAAGCCTTGTATAAGTTATGACCCAGGACTAGATATTGATGCTCTGATGTTTTGAGAGCTGAGTGAATTTATTCCATTTCATTTCCTTTTCCCCTTAGAGAATCCTACTTGATGAACAGGCTTTTTTTTTTACATTACTTTATATATCCAGCCCTTCCTCAGGCCTTGATATTTGCATGTTTTGTCTCCAGAGATATGGTCTTGGGCAGCTGAGTCTTTAGAAAGTCTCTTTCACAAGCCATGGTGACATGGTGACCATTCTTCTGTCCTGGGGATTGGAGATGGGGCCCAACATACCAAGATGGGTTATCTGGCTCACCTCCTGTGCTTCCCACGTGAGAGACACATTCCCCAGGACTGATGCTGCTTTGAACCCAGTGTCAATGATCTAGCACTAAAATGCCTCATCTCTCAATGATATAAGTGGGTATTCTAATGGATTTTTTCATTTGAGGCTTTCTTCCACTAATCAGGATTCAGAGTAGACCTTGAGTTGACTCTGGTTCCAAACTTCCTGCCTGTTTCTCTAGGACAGACAGTCACCATCACCTGCAAGGCCATTAGAATATCAATGGTGACCTGCAATGGTAGCAGCAGCAGTCAGAACAACCTCCTAAGCCCCTCATGAAAGAGTTTTCTTCTGCCTGAAGTCTCTGCCTGGGAGACTGGTGATCCTGGGGATTATTAGTGTCAGTAGGATGGTAGCTTGCTTCTTGAAGCAATACAGCCTGCTATCAAAAAATCTTCTAGGTGCCAGCCAATACAGCTGACTTAGGGGAGCAATTGTTGCTGAGAAGGACTCATTTGAGCCTTATTGATCCATTTGCATGACTATCAGTTTCCTTTTTCATCTGTATGTTGTGGACAATTTGACTAGGAATTGAACACCTGCACTGTCCCCAGGCCTGCATCAAGTATTATCAAGGTCATTGACATTTGGGTGACCCTAAGAAGCTTAGAATCTAAGTGTGGAGGTCCATTCCTTACATGAGTTAAACTTAAACCCGAGGAATTTGGTCAAAAGGCTCTTCCCAACAAGTTTCTCCTCTCTCTAAATGTTGGAGGTCCAAGCTGAAACTCTAAAATCAGAGGGGTCTGTAAGGCCCAGGGGCCTGTAGCCAGCAGGAAACGCACGTGACCATCTGGGGGCCGAATGGCTGAGCACAGGGTGTGGCATAACACAGCTGATATGGCAGTGCTGATGCAGCAGAACACCACGGGATGGAGGACCATAGAGCCTAAGTCACATGGTAGATGTTTTGCATATTGCACACGATCTGCAGGCGCTGCACACGGCTTGCGGGCCGGCGCCCTATCAGAGCAGGCCAGCTCAGACCTGAGACCTTCGGGGTGGGACACGATTGGTTCACTGTGGCATGGGCGGGGAAGGATGAGAAGGGTATAAAAGGAGGCTGCAGGAGGAAGAGGAGAGACTGCCGCCATAGAGACCGCCACTATTAGCTTAAGATAGGACAAGATGTAATGGCAGAACTTAATAAAGTAAGATAAGCATATTACCGTGTCCTGTGGTGACTGTGAAGTTTCTTCCAGTGGAGGCTGGAAGCCGGAGACATCCGATGCCTGTAGAGGTAAGCATATCCTACCCTTAATTGTAACACTGGTCGTTACAGGGTCAAGGAATACAGAGTAGGATTGTGGAATGGAGAGTACCAGGGACAGGTGAAAAGCCAACAGAGTGTGGTTGGACAAGGGGATTTCAGAGTTCTGAACATGGCAGTGATAGCCAAAGATATGGAAAGTTTGTGTGTGTAGCTGAGGAGCAACGAAGAAATAACTCCTGGGAAGTGAGCAGATCAAATAACCAAGGGTTAAGGTGTTGGAAGGAGGGTCAGTACTGAAGTCTTTCAGAATGAAGGCAAAAGTTGAGGAGAAAAAAATTGTGACTCTAATTGCATGGTTGATCGCTGTTTGTCCTTCCTTCTCAAAGAGGCTCATGCTGTCAGGGAGGCGGTCCCAAGATATCAGAGAGGTGATCCTGTGATATGAGGGAGGCAATCCTATGATAGGAGGGAGGCAATCCCGTGGCATCAGGGAAGCGATCACATGACATGCAAATAAATTGGACTGAAGTCAGGGAGGGCAGAGTGGCCAAGCTTTGATGGCTAGACAAAGACATATAACAGCAACAATGAGGCAAACTTGCCTGGAGACCAAAAGTGGGATCATAGCAGGGCTCCATGACTGGGGGGTGGTTCCTGCTGGTGCTTGCTCAAGCTCAGGGTTTAGGCCAGTTCAGCTGCAGCAAAGTTCATCCAGAGGAGGAGCACACAGGGCTGTTGTTATACCAAGTTCAGGGCACAGCTTGCTTAGTGAACCTTATCCCTGGAAGAAGAGGTGTCTCCTAAAGAGACAAGTGGTCTTGACATGAGGTAGTTCAGCCTCTGCTTGAAGACCTTCAAGAAAGGAAAAATCTCTCAAAGCAAGGCATCTAACTTTTTGTTGGTCTTGTTGAGACATTCCAGTCATCTCTGCCTCTTTGTGATCCCCGTTTGAGGTTTCTTGGCAGAGATCCTGCAGTGGTGGGCCAGTTCTTTCTCCAGTTTTTACAAATGAGGAAACTGAGGCAGACAGGTTAAGCGACTTGCCCAGAGTCACACAGCCAACACGTGCTGAGACTAGATTTGAGCTCATCTTCCTGGATCCTCACCTCGCGGCACCCCCAGACAACTCCGAGACTGCTTTGAGCTTGGGTACTGCTGCTGACAGGTTGCCGGAGTAAACAGGCAGCTGTGGATGAATTCAATTTGAAGGACCCCCTCACCCCCCAAGTTCTGCGACCCCTACAGGTAAAGACTCTCCTTGGCCATTGGGGCGGGGGAGGAGTAACAGGAGGAGCGGAGGGGGCGGGGCTTCAAGCTACTCACCTTCAGACCACATTCCAAGCTGCCCCATGCCTAGAAGACATCGGAGCCTTTAAACTACAATTCCCAGAAGGCATTGTTCAGTTCAAGAGTTTTTCCAGAGAGGATGGGCCGCCTGTCTATGTCACTTCCCCAACAGTCTTCCAGCCTCTCACTTACTTATTGGTGTTCTCAAGAGGTTTTTCCTTTTTACCTTTTTATGCTTCTCTAGAGTTCTGTGTTTGGAGGTCAATTTTTTTTGTTCAGATCTGGTCTTTTCATTAGAAATAGGTGAAATTCTCCTGTATCATTGAATGACCATCTTCTTCCCTGGAAGATGATGCTCATTCTAGCTGGACAGCTTATTCTTGGCTGTAATCCAAGTTCTTTTGCCCTTCGGAATATCTGATTCCAAGCATTTCGATCTTTCAAAGTGGAAGCTGACAGATCCTGTGTAATTCTAATGACAGTTCCTCGGTATTTGAACTGTTTCTTTCCAGGTGCTTGCAATATCTTTTCCTTGGTGCCATAGTCCTGAAATTTGGCCACGATATTCCTTGGGGTTTTAATTTTGGGGTCTCTTTTAGGAGGTGATCGGTGAATTCTTTCAATGCCAACTTTGCCTTCTGATTCTAAAACATCAGGACAATTCTCTTTCATGATTTCCTGGAAGATAGCATCAAGGTTCTTTTTTTTTCATTGTGGCTTTCAGGAAGTCCAATCATCCTTAGATTGTCTCTCCTGGATCTGTTTTCCAAGTCAGTTGTTTTTCCTAGGAGATATTTGATATTTTCTTCTATTTTTTCATTTTTTTGTTTTTGTTTGTCTGATTCTTGAAGTCTTATTGAGTCATTCATTTCAATTTGTTCAATTTTAATTTTTAAGGTATTATTTCCTTCAGTTATCTTTTTTAGCTCCTTTTGTAACTGGCCAATTGAATTTTTTGGTTCATTGCATTCTTTTTCCATTTTGCCAATTTTATTTTTCAGTGAATTGTTGTCTTTTTCCAATTCACTAATTTTGTTTTTCAGTGAATTGTTATCTTTTTCCAATTCACTATTTTTATTTTCTAGTGAGTTGGTGACTTTTTCCAATTCACCAATTTTGTTTTTCAGTGAATTGTTGTCTTTTTCCAATTCACCAGATTTATTTTCCAGTTTTTCACATCTCTGTTGCCGGGCAATATTTCCTTCTTGCACTGCTCTCAATTTATTTCCCCAATCTTCTTCTAGCTCTCTTTTGATATTCTTTATGCAATCTTCCAGGTAAACCTTCTGAAAAGGGGACCAACTCATGTCCGCCTTTGTGATTTCATCTGGGATTGTTTTCAGAATCTCAGGATCTGAGGACTTCTCTACTTTGTCTTTGTAAAAGCTGTCTGTGGTGAGAGCTCTCTTCTGCTTCTTGCTCATGGTTTTCAGCTGAGGTATCAGTCACCAGCAGGGAATTCTGCAGCAGTTTCAATTTGCCCTGGAGCAGTTTGCCGAGTTGACTTCCGGTCTGGGGCTGATCATGCTAGATCCGCACTAGGACCACACTTTCAGCTGCTCTCAATCCACCCTTTACCAAAGATAGATCTGCCAAAGCACATGCCCGCAAGCAGAGCAAAGTGGCTCAAGCGTCTCCCAGGGACTTCCTGGCAGCCTAAAAACTTCTGGTCCTTCCCAGCCCCAGACTTGCACCCCGGCTGCGCACTGGCGTCTGAGCGCTGGGAGCTGCTCGATCCCCTGCCCATCTAAAACTGACCTCAGAAGTTCTTTCAAAGAAGATTTTTGATAGAAGTGCGTTGTAGTCAAAGTGTATGGTGGCGCCCTCACTCCAGAACCAGTTCGGAGGCTCAATTTGTCTGGGTCTGAGGGAAGGTCTCAGGAGCTCACAGAGAACGCTGTCTGCAGTTCACCATCTTGGCTCCACCCCACTATTATGGATATTAAAGATTGTTTTTGTTCCATTCCTTTACATCCTAAAGATAGAGAAAAGTTTGCTTTTTCAGTACCAGCTATAAATTTACAACAGCCATCTCAACGATATCAATGGAAAATACTTCCTCAAGGTATGGCTAATAGTCCAACTATATGTCAGTGGTATGTAGATAAGATAATATCTCCATTGCGGGAACGTTACCCCTCATTTGTTATCCTTCATTACATGGATAATATTTTATTAGCTACTCCCACACATAAGCAAACCACAAGGCTTATTACAGGACATAACAGAACATTTAGCTAGTTATGGATTAATAGTAGCCCCAGAAAAAATTCAAACTGAACCTCCTTTTCATTATTTGGGGCATGTTCTAAATGAAGGTTATGTAACTAGGGTACCTCCCAAGATTAAATTGAAAGATTATACTACCTTAAATGCTTTTCAAAAATTAGTAGGGAAAAACACTAGAGAGTATAGGAATAAATGGGCTTTTCCTTAAAATGATCAGTAGCATCTATTTAAAACCATCAGCAAGCATCATATGTAATGGAGACAAACTAAAACCGTTCCCAATAAGATCAGGAGTGAAACAAGGCTGCCCACTGTCACCATTCCTATTTAATATTGTATTAGAAATGTTAGCTTTAGCAATAAGAGAAGAAAAAGAGATAAAAGGAATCAGAGTAGGTAATGAAGAAACCAAATTATCACTCTTTGCAGATGACATGATGGTATACTTAGAGAACCCTAGAGACTCAACTAAAAAACTACTAGAAACAATTCACAACTTTAGCAAAGTGGCAGGATTCAAAATTAATCCACATAAATCATCAGCATTTTTATATATTACCAACAAAGTTCAGCAGCAAGAGATGCAAAAAGAAATTCCATTCCAAATAGCAGATGATAGGATAAAATATTTGGGAATCTATCTGCCAAGGAAAAGTCAGAAACTATACTAACTAAATTACAAAACACTTTCCACACAAATAAAATCAGACTCAATCAATTGGAAAAATATTAAGTGCTCATGGGTAGGCAGAGCGAACATAATAAAAATGACAATACTACCCAAACTAATCTACTTATTTAGTGCCATACCAATCAAACTCCCAAGAAATTATTTTACAGATCTAGAAAAAATAGTAGCAAAGTTCATTTGGAAGAACAAAAGGTCAAGGATTTCAAGGGGATTAATGAAAAAAAAGGAAGATGAAGGTGGCCTTGCTGTACCACATCTAAAACTATATTATAAAGCAGCGGTCATCAAAACCGTTTGGTACTGGCTAAGAAATAGAGCAGTCGATCAGTGGCACAGGATAGGATATCAGGACAATCTAGGCAATAACCTTAACAATCTAGTATTCGATAAACCCAAGGACCCCAGCTTTTGGGATAAATACTCACTATTTGGCAAAAACTGCTGGGAAAATTGGAAACTAGTGTGGAAGAAATTAGGGCTTGACCCATACCTAACACCACATACCAAGATAAGATCTAAATGGGTTCATGATCTAGATATAAAGAGGGACTTTGTAAGCAAGTTAGGGGAACGTAATATAGTTTATCTCTCAGACCTGTGGAGATGGAATAAATTTATATCCAAAGAAGACCTGGAACTCCTAATTGAACACCAGATGGATAATTTTGATTATATTAAGTTAAAAAATTTCTGTACAAACAAAACAAATGCAGACAAGATTAGGAGGGAAGCATCAAATTGGGAAATCATCTTTACATTTAATGGTTCTGATAAAGGTCTCATCTCTAAAATATATAGAGAATTGTCTCATATATATAAGAATTCAAGCCACTCTTCAATAGATAAGTGGTCAAGGGATATGAACAGACAATTTTCAGATGATGAAATTAAAACCATCTCTAGTCATATGAAAAGTTGCTCCAAATCACTATTGATCAGAGAAATGCAAATTAAGACAACTCTGAGGTACCACTACACACCTGTCAGATTGGCTAAAATGACAGGAAAAGATAACGATGATTGTTGGAGGGGATGTGGGAAAACTGGGACACTAATACATTGTTGGTGGAACTGTGAACAGATCCAACCATTCTGGAGAGCAATTTGGAGCTATGCTCAAAAAGTTGTCAAACTGTGCATACCCTTTGACCCAGCAGTGTTTCTACTGGGCCTATATCCCAAAGAGATCTTAGAGGAGGGAAAGGGACCCACTTGTGCAAGAATGTTTGTGGCAGCCCTTTTTGTAGTGGCTAGAAACTGGAAACTGAAGGGATGCCCATCAATTGGAGAGTGGCTGAATAAATTATGGTATATGAATGTTATGGAATATTATTGCTCTGTAAGAAACGACCAGCAGGACGATTTCAGAGAGGCCTGGAGGGACTTGCATGAACTGATGCTGAGTGAAACGAGCAGAACCAGGAGATCATCATACACAGCAACAACAGTATTGCATGATGATCAATTCTGATGGACATGGCTCTCTGCAACAAAGAATTGTCTCAAACCAGTTCCAATTGTTCACTGAAGAAAACCATATACACTCAGAGAGAGAGAAATGAAATATGGACCACAACATAACATTTTCATGATCTCTATTGACATTTGCTTGCATTGTGTTGCCTTTCTCTGATTCTTTTTTTTCTTGTAGATAGGATTTTTCTTGCATAACTTCTCAAGCATTTCAACATTATTAACATGTAGTGGACTTCCTCCCATCTAGGAGAAGTGAGGGAACTGGGGGTAAAATTTGTAATGGAAAGCTTTGTAAAGATCAATGCTGGGGAACTACCCATACATATGTTATATAAATAAAAAGCTTTAATAATAAATAAAAATAAAAATTAGTAGGGAACATTCAGTGGTTAAGAACTACTATTCCTATTCCTCTATCACTATTGCATCCTATTTATGATATATTGAAAGGTTCTTCAGATTTGAATTCACCTAGACAATGGACCGAAGAAGCAAAAGTAGCCATACAACGAATCATGAAACATATGAGTCTGTGTACTGTTAGGTGGGACCCAAAACTTCGTCTAAAATTTGCTCTTTTGTGAGACTCTCCCTTTTTTGGAGTCTTTTTTCAGGATACAGGGGCTATAGAATGGATCTATCCTCAAAAGCCCTTAAGGATATTGACTCATAAAAATCAAGCTTTCTATCAATTTTTATCAGAAGTAATACAAAAAGCAGTGTTGTTGACAGGTAAACCTCCTATTATTCATTTGTCAATGTCAAACTCTCACTTTGTTCACTTAGTTGAAACTGAAGGGTGGGAGCCTTTATTGCCTTTTTGTTCTCTTTCTCATGTTAAGTTACTGAAAATTGCACAATTATATCAACAACTTAATATAACTATTCCTCCTTCTGTAATTAGTGACACTCCTGTTACAGGCCCTAATATTTTTACTGATGCTACTAAGGACTACCGAGCAAGTTTTTATATACCTTCCACTAATACATTACAAGTATTATCCACTCCTTATAATTCTACCCCAAAAATGAATTGTATGCCATTTTATTTGTGTTACAATGTGTATCACCACCTTTTAATATTATTATGGATAGTCAATATGCTTATTTAGTTATAAAGAATTTACTGAATGCTATTATTGATCTTTGCCATTCTACTGTTGCTCAATTGTTATATCAAACACAACAATATTTACTTGTTTTAGAATCACCTATATATATTATACATGTGAGATAACATGTAGATGGTACAGGACCAATATTTGAGGACAATAAAATTGCTGATGCTGCTTTATATGAATCCAACATACTTGATGCTGTGCAATCAGCTCAACTTGAACATACTAATTTTCATTTGTCAGCTAGGTCCTTAAGAAGACTTTATGGTATCTTTAAACAACAAGCCTCTCAGATAGTGAAAAGATGTTTGAAATGTATTCCTTTTGCCCCATATAAAATTGATTCGATTCATAATCCAAAATTCTAATTATATTTGACAAATGGATGTGACTCATTGGAAGACACAGTGTATTCATGTTACTGTAGACACCCATTCTAATTTTATAGTAGCTACTCTTCAACCTGGTAAGGCATTGAGACACGTTATATCTCATTTATACCATTGTTTTGCTACCATTGGTGTCCCTAAAGAGATAAAGACAGATAATGGGCCTTCTTACACTTCAAAGGGTTTTCAGTCTTTTTGTAATGAATTTGGTATAAGTCATGTGACAGGTATTCCTTATAATCCTACCAGTCAGGCTATAGTAGAATGTTCAAATAGGTCCCTAAAAGTGCTCCTTGTTAAACAAGAAAAGAGAGTGTTGTGTGGCAGACCAAAGGGGCGATTAAATCAAATTATGTTAGATAAGGCGGTATTTACTTATAATTATTTGCAATTTGCTCCTAATGATTTGACGCCTGTGATTTGCTTTTGGCATACTTTTGAGGGTACACAGCAGTTACACCAAACCAAACAGTTAAGAAAAATACTGGGGAAAGGGACAGATAATAGGGTGTTATGGAAGACAGAGCAGGCAACTTGGACAGGTCCAGGGACAGTTAAGATGTGGGGTCCGGGGTATGCTCTTATCGTTGCAGATGGGTCCGGACAAGAGTGTTGAGTGCCAACCAGGAGGATCAGAGTCATTGGTGATGATAATGAAGATCAGAAAAAGACAAAACAACAAGAAGAAAAAGAGACCCCGTTCAACTGCGGCCAGGAGACAGCGGAGGTGGAACCTGAAACAGTTGTACCAGGCCCTGGCTCTCCTTACCATTATGGACAAGAGCCTAGTGATAAATTGGACATCATTGACCCCACCACTGAAACGTGAATCTGATCAAAAGGACAATGGACACGGGGGGGGGTTATTCCTGGGCCTCCAGTAATACAAATAGTGGGTTGGGGAGAAAATACACCAAACTTTCAGGTGTATGGGAATGCATCTAAGCTACTAGGTGACTTAACAACAGAAACTCCAAAGAGTAAGATGTCAACAACATTGTTACCCAATGCTACTTTCATAAGTTATTCCTCTCCCATCTGTTTAACAAAAAATATAGAACCTCCGAATGGCTGTGTTCCATTAGAACCCATACAGATTTCATCAGGATTTCATAGGGCCCCTGAACTTAGGCACCACCCTTTGGAAATGAATGTGGATATATATGCGTCCCCTCATTCTGAGGATAGCACACCTGCCATTCGAAATTTACCTCTTCCCCCATGTGTATTGGGACATCCCTCTGCTTGGATCTCGTTAGCCCCCTGCTCCACTGGTCATCCCTGCATAATGAACACCAGTAAATATTCTTTGGATACTTCTTTGACATTCTGGGATGGGGATACATCCAATTGCACTTTGCTGCTCCAACTTCCTGCTCCTGTACTGATAGCCGTGAAATATAATGTAACGCACTTTCATTTATGGAAAATAGGATTGGGTTTCCCCTCAAAAGCGAACCTAACCACCTGTCAATGTTATAGTGAGGGTGGAGAACAAATGGATCCAAAGTGCCATGATTATACAAAACAGAATCTAAATGAGATATTTGGGAATGGATTTAATTATACATCTGAGAGGGATTGGGATGAGGGAACCTGGAATTGCATGGTATTTCATTACAAATTTTCAGGCATAGTCCCGTTAATATTACTAAGATAGGGGATAGATATTCAACACAAGTGATCAATTGCTCATTGTCTGATACCTTTGGGAAGGAGATAGGTTGGCCATATATATTTCTTATGAAACAACCAGCTTAATGGGCCTTCTTATACTTCAAAGGGTTTTCAGTCTTTTTGTAATGAATTTGGTATAAGTCATGTGACAGGTATTCCTTATAATCCTACCGGTCAGGCTATAGTAGAACGTGCAAATAGGTCCCTAAAAGCATTCCTTGTTAAACAACCTGTTAAAGCAGCATTTCCTTGGGCTCAATTTCCTTCTGACCTTCAATGATTAAAGGTAAGGCAGGCCCTTCGAAGACAAAAAAGGGAATTAGATGGCCTTATTTTTGGAATTGTAAACCTGGCTATAGAAGCCTTTTTAGAATTCCAGGTTCAGCAATTACAAGAGCAAATAGGTTACCTTGCATCAGAACTCCAGTCATTTATGTTGGCTGAGGCAAAAGCCTGGAACTGCCAAGTATATATAGATAATGTGCTTCAAACAGAAATCAGTGCATTAGAGACTGCTTTAGAATGGCTAGGAGACGAGGTGATCCTTCAAAGTCTCCTTCAGGCTTTGCCTTGTCATTTTGACTATTATCCTATATGTATAACACCTTTACCATGGAATTCCACTTCATTGAATTATACCTGGGAAAATGTACATGACCATCTGAGAGGGGCATTGTTAGCTGCAAATGTAACAAATCAGGTTCAGGAGCTTGCTAAATTAGTTCAGGACATAAATAACATGCCCAATGAGTTCAAATTGCCACAAGATTTGGCACAAGATCTTATTAATTGGATACATTCTCACTCTTTTACCCTGCCTCACTGGTTGTCTCATCTTATTATGTTGATTGCTTTTTGTGTAATTTTGTTATTATTGCTGCCTTGCTTTGTATCATGTATTATGTCTCTTAAAAGGCATTCTCTCGTCTCAGCCTTTGCAGAATGGCATCCCCTCCCTGTGAAGCAAAAAAGAGGGTTAAAACGATCTTGCCCCCTCTAGCAGGGTGAGATCACAGTCAAGGTAGGCAGACATTCTCTTGGCTTTCAGAACTTATCAATGGGGAACCTGAAGATAAGCATTGAGGCCTTGACTGTGCACTCTGTCGAGGTCAGCTAAAGGTCTGGGTTAATCCTGTTGATACCCTGGCCAAGGCATTGAGCATGCACACAGGACAGGCTTCTGCTATTTATCAAGGTCCTGTTGCTGGAGTGCGTGAGCCATGGGAAGAGTTTTGCTCTTGATCTGGGATTGAGCTCAGGGATAGAGGAGAAGAAAAAAGGGAGATATCAGAGTAAGAAAGGAAGAGACGAGTGAAGCCATCTAAGGAATCACTATGTAATAAAAACCTGTTATAATCCTTCTTGAATTGGCAAAGATTTGTAATTTTCTTGAACTTTTTCTTCATTATTATTTACTTATACGTTATGTTATTTTGCCTATATTGCTTTGAAATCATTTATTGATCCCTGGGAGTGGTCCCCGCTAAACAAGAAAAGGGACTTGTTAAGGTATATGTGGCATAATAGGATGTAGATCCGGGAAATTGAGTTGCTGCCCAGATCACGTAGAGTGCTCGTGTACAGAAAATAAAGAGAGATATAAGCGGGTCCGCTCTGGGTGTGGTAGCAGTTCCTGATGTAACCTCCAGAATAAAGAACATATACTTCATGAATCTCGTGTGGGGTGTTCTGTAAGGAATATTCTCAGCTTTTGGAGAAAGCTGAGCCAGAGATGTCTGAAGACCTGGGGAAGGTAAGATGCTAATTGGGTTCCTTTTTGGGTGAGTAAAAAGGACCTAACAAACCTTAACTATAGAAGGGTAGGATGGTGACAGAGAAGACCAAAATACTAATTCAGATGAGGACAAAATGTATGCAGAGGAAATTTCAAAGAGTGGTATGAATTGGTCTCAAGCCAAAAAAGGGTTCTTGGAATGTTCATAAAAGATTTTAAAAGACAAATAAGAGAGGTAGGAGAAAAAATGAGAAAAGAAATGAGTGATATGCAAGCAAGAGTTAACAGCTTGGAAAAGGAAGGAAAATAAATTGACTGAAGAAAACAATTCCTTAAAAAACACAGTAGGTTAAATGCAAAAAAAAATTGAACAACACTTTAAAAATAGAGTTAATAAAATGGAAAAAGAGATACAAAAGCTAACTGAAGAAAATCTTTAATTAAAAACTAAAATGGAGGCAAATGGAAGCGAATGACTGCATCAAGAATTAGTCAAGCAAATATAAAATACATTAGAAAAACAGCGAACTTGGAATATAGATCCAGGAGAGACAATTTAAAAATTATTGGGCTATCTTAATGGTGTGACCAAAAAAAAAGGCCTGGATAGCGTTCTTTTTTTTATTTTTTATTTTTTATTTTTTTAAAATTTTATTTGCATAACATATGTGTGGGTAATTCTTCAACAATAACCCTTACATAGCTTTCCGTTACTAATTTTTCCCCCCAACTCCCCACCCCTCCCCTAGATGGCAGGATATCCACTACATGTTAATTATGTTAAAATATTGGCAAATCAAATATATGTATACATATTTCCAAACTTATCATTATTGTGCAAGAAAAATCTTATCTACACAAACTATATATCAGATAAAGGAAACACAATGTAAGCAAACATCAATCAAGGAGTATGAGAATGTTATGTTGTGGTCCACATTTCACATCCCTCTCTCTGGGTGTATATGGCTTTCTTCAGTGAACAATTGGAGGTGGTTTGAAACATTTCATTGTTGAAGAAAGCCATGTCCATCAGAATTGATCGTCATATAGTACTGTTGTTGCCGTGTATAATGATCTCCTGGTTCTGCTCATTTCACTCAGCATCAGTTCATGTAAGTCTCTCCAGGCCTCTCTGAAATCATCTTGCTGGTCGTTTCTTACAGAACAATAATATTCCATAATATTCATATACCATAATTTATTCAGCCATTCTCCAATTGAAGGGCATCTATTCAATTTCCAGTTTCCTGGATAGCGTTCTTTAAGAGATCAAGAAAAACTGCTCTGAGGGAAATAGTCATTGAAAAAATCCATTGATCACCTGCAGAAGAGATCCCACAAAGAAAACCCCAAGGAACATTGTTGTAAAACTTAAAACTATATTCTTGATGAAATACTGCAAGTTGTCAGAGAAACACAGTTCAAGTATTGAGGAACAACAATCAGGATTACCCAGGATCTGGCAGCTTTATTCTAAAGGATCATAGGGCCTGGAATACCATATTCTGAAAGGCAAAGGACCTGGGATTACAACCAACAATTAATTATCCAGTGAGACGAAACATCATTTTTCAGGGGAGGAGATGGATGTTCAATGAAGTAAGAGACTTTCAACCATTCCTATTGAAAAACCAGAACTAAACAGAAAATTTAATCTTGAAACACAGGACTAAAGAGAGGCATAGAAAAGTAAACAGGGGAAAAATGTGTTTATGTGTATGTATGTGTGTGTGTGTATTTGTATTTGTATATTACTTAAAGATTCAAGCTGTTTATACCCCTAGATGGGAAAATGATATCTATAATTCTTGAGAACTGTATTTGTTATTGAAATAATTAGAGAGGACATACATGTATGGAGGGTGTGCATATGAATGGACTGTGATATGATGATATTAAAGAAAAATGCATTAGGAGGTGGAAAAGATTGTACCGGGGGAAGAGGAAAGAGAGGTAAAATGGGACTAATTAGATTACATGGAGAGGCACAAAATACTTCAACCTTCCCTTCTCAGAATTAGGTAAATCTAAGCACAAAATAAATAAGATAGAAACTAGAGAGGTTAAAAAGAACCCTTTCATAGATTATGCTTCTGGGAAAATTTGAATTGGGACAGAAAGGAACACACCTTTTTCTCAGCAGTACATGGCACCTAAACAAAAATTATTAGGGCACAACAACCTCACAATCAAATGCAGAAAGGCAGAAATAGTAAATGCTTCCTTTTCAGACCATGATGCAATAAAAATTATCCTTCAATAAAGGACCAGGACAAGGTGGCTAAAAACCAATTGGAAATGAAATAATTTAATTTTAAAGAATGAGTAGGTCAAACAACAAATCATAGAAACAATCAATAATTTCATCCAAGAGAATGACAATAATGAGACAACATACCAAAATTTATGGGATGCAACTAAACCAGTTCTTAGGGGAAATATAATATCTTTAAATAGCCATGTGAATAAAATAGAGAGAGATCAATGAATTGGGTGTATAACTAGAACTAGGGAAAAAAAAACCAAAACTCCCAATTAAATACCAAATTAGAAATTCTTAAACTTAAAGGAGAGATTTAGTTTCAAATAGAAACTAAAAAAAACTAAAGAATTAATAAAACTAAAAGTTGATTTTATGGGGAAAAAAACAAAATAAATGAACCTTTGGCTAATTTGAATAGGAAAAGGAAAGAAAAAGAAAACAAATTACAAGCACCAAAAATAAAAAGGGTGAATTTACCACCAATGAAAAGGAAATTAAAGAAATAATTAGGAGCTATTTTGCTCAACTGTATGCCAGCAAATTTGAAAATCTAATTGAAATGGATGATTATTTACAAAAAATTAAATTGCTCAGATTAACAGAAGAGGAAATAAATTATTTTAAAAACTTCATTTTAGAAAAAGAAAGTGAATAATAATAATAAGAAAAAACTCCCATGGCCAAATGGATTTACAAGTGAATTCTACCAAATATTCAAAAAAAAAACCAATTAATCCCAATACTATGTAAACTATTTGGAAAAATAGGCAAAAAAGGAATCTGGCCAAATTCCTTTAATGACACAGATATGTACTGATATATTCAAACCCCAAAGAGCCAGAACAGAGAAAGAAAATTACAGACCAATCTCCCTAATGAATATTGATGCAAATAGTTTAAGTAAAATATTAGCAAAGAGATTACAGTTTATCAGCAGTACACTATGACCAATTGGATTTTATATCAGGAATGCAGGGCTTGATCAATGTCAAGAAAACTATTACTATAATTGACCATATCAATAACAAAACTAACAAATCATATGGATAATCTCAATTGATAGAGAAAAAGCTTTTGACAAAATACAGCACTCATTCCTATTTAAAATTCTAGAGAGCATAAGAATAAAGGTAGTTTTCCTTAAAATGATAAGCAGCGGGGCAGCTAGGTGGCGCAGTGGATAGAGCACCAGCCCTGAAGTCAGGAGGACCTGAGTTCAAATCTGGTCTCAGACACGTAACAGCTGTGTGACCCTGGGCAAGTCACTTAACCCCAATTGCCTCAGCAAAAAAAAAAAAAAATGATAAGCAGCATCCATCTAAAGCTATCAGCAAACATTCTGGAGAGATGCTGACTAAAAACATATCCAGTAAAATTAATAATATTGAATGGAAAAAGGACATTCAGTGAAGTATCAGGTGTTCAAGATTTTGTCCCAAACAAACCTAAATTCAACAGAAAATTTGAAATAGTATATGCCAACATCAAAGACTAATTTGAAGGAACTCAGTAAAGACAAAGTGCTCATGTTTTATGTGTGGAAATGTAAATCATATATCTTAAGATTGTCATTAGTAATTGGGTATCCAAAAGAAAGTTTGGGATATAGCAGAGTATGATGTGTTTCTAAAAAGTAAAACCACATTGGGAAAGGTAAAAATAATAAGTATGTTATATGAATGATGTTCAAGAATAAGAACTGATACAGAGGAATTAGATGGGAGGAGGAAGGCTGGTAGTTCTGAAATCCTGCTTACAACTGAAATGGGTTAAAGAGGGAACAATTTATGCATATAAATTAATATATTGTGTGTATATATGCATCTATAAATTCATCTGTCCTTAATTGTAGTTTGCTTGGTTAAGTTGGGGGGGG
>JAJPUD010021353.1:0-20168 GCA_023553655.1 Myrmecobius fasciatus | reverse complement strand
CCCCCCCCCCCCGCCCCCCCCCCCCCCCCCCTCCCCCCCCGGGGGGGGGCCCCCGGGGGGGGGGGTGCTGTCTCTGGAACTCTGACTCGACCACAGTTTCTGCTCCCTCCCCTTCCTGTGACCCAGGTTCCCAAGGTGGCTTTCGAAATGATTCCCCCCTGCACCTGTGTGAAGAGCATGAGTGGGGGAAGGGGAAGCCTCAAGCAGAGCTATCAGGGGTTGGGGGGGATGCTTTTTGGTCCAGAGTCTGCCCTCGCTGACCACCCGGGACAATCTGAAAGCAATTGCACTGGGCTCCCAGACTCCTTCAGGCCTTTCTGCTCCCAAAATGGTTTTCTCCAAATCACCCAGTTAGACCGGGAATGGTCCTATCATTATTCCCAATTTACAGCAGAAGAAACTGAGACCTTAGGAGGGCATGATAGGACAATAGACTCACAGTGAAGTGTAAACTTTGCCCAAAGTGACATGGGATTTGCATCCAGATTTCTTGATTCCAAGCATCTAGAAGGCTCCTTGCCTTCTAGGGGCAGTGAGGTCAGCCAGATGCAGCAGGGGCTGGGGAAGCTGGGGAAATGGGAGATAAGATCTGCAAGGGCCCTTGCAAGGCCAGTTAATCCCACTGTTCATTTTACAGAAGAGGAAACTGTGGTCCAGGGAGGGTAAGACAAGGCAGGATTTGACACACTAGACAATCTCTAGATCCTCAGCTTCTCCGTCCTCCTCATTGCCCAGCTCAAGCCCTCTTCCTCCAGAAGTCCCATTCCAATCGCCTCTGGGGACTCCCCTTCCCTGGTCCCCTCCCACTCAGGATTGCTGAAGCTGCTGTGGACTTGTTCCACTCCTCACCAGGTCCCATCCTGATTCAGCTACTTGGCCAGATCACTTCCCTTCTCTGGGCCTCAGTTTCCCTCTCCGTAAAATGAGTGGGACTGGACTAGATGGCCTCTTTTTGTATCTTATAGTAAGATGGAACCCTATCAGTCATCTAGTCTAAACCCTTTTTTCTTTTTTTTTTTATCAGATTTTCATCTTATAATTCTTTTTTTAATTAAAGCTTTTTATTTACAGAACATATGAGTGATTTTTCTACATTGACCTTTGCAAATTTTTTTGGTCCAAATTTTTCCCCTCCTCCCCCCCACCCTGACCCCTACCTAGATAACAGGTAGTCTAATAATACATGTTAAATATTAAACCCCTCTTTCAAAGAGAGGGAAACTGAGACCCAGACAATTGAGATCAGCGTGATCCAGATCACACAGCTCATACCTTTCTAAGGAGGCAGATTTAAGCTCCAGATCATACCAGAGCAGGAATTCATTCTGCTGTTCTGCTCACTTCACTAAGCACTAGTTCGTGTAAGTCCGAAACCTCGGTTTCTAAACCTGCTGTTTTCCCGCTGCATCATGCCATTTATTTGTGCCTAGGTTTTTAAAGTTTCCTCCAAGGCTCCATACTCTATCATACTCAGCATTTTCTGGGTGCTCCATAGCCAAGCAATTGTGCATCCAGTGGGAGTTCTGTTATTTTTTTCTTTTTAATAATATTATTTTATTTTTTCCTCTAAAGACAATTTTTCATTTTCATTTTTTAAATAAAATTTTGAGTTTCAAATTTTCTCTCCTCCTCTCTGGGACAGTAAGCAATTTGATATAGGTTGTACACGTGCAATCGTGTAAAGCTTATTTCCAGATTAGTCATGTTGTGAAAGAAGAAACAGAAGAAGAGGAAAAAAATCATGAAAAAGAATAAAGAAAGTGAAAATAATATGCTTGGATCTGCAGTCAGGTTTCATCGGGTCTTTCTCCGGATGAGTCCTTTGGAATTGTCTTGCGTCGCTGTGTTGCCGAGAAGAACTAGGTCTATCATAGTCGATCATCACACAATGTTGGGTTGTTATTTTTAATTTAAAGATATTTTATTCACTAAAAGTTCAGAGTTTCCTTCAGTTCCCCAGGGCACCCTTTCCCTGCCTCAGAAGGCTGAGCTGACCCTTACCTGTCCTCTCCCAAGTCAGGAGCTCATTGATTGGCAAAGCCAGAATCAAGACCCAGCCAAAGTGTCCTTCCCTAGTAGAATGTAAGCTCCTTAGATCAAGGATAGCAGTTTTGCTTGTCTTCCTATTCCTGGCACTCACCATAGTGCCTGGGATATTAATATAGTCACTTAATTGATGTTTGTTGACTGAGTGACTCAATGAACACATGGTCTTGCCATAGAGTCTGGAGGCTGCTGCCAACCTCTGGGGCCCTTCTCTTGCTTTCCTAGTGAACTTGGCAGGATATTCTTAGGATGTGAGAGACAAGCATGAACAGAAAATGGTTGGGACATGGAGATGGGGAGAAGAGGAGAAAGAGAGGGGGGAAGAGAAGAAGAAGAAGAAGAAGAAGAAGAAGAAGAAGAAGAAGAAGAAGAAGAAGAAGAAGAAGAAGAAAGAAGAAGGACAACAAGGACAAGAAGAAGGAGAAAAAGAAGGAGAAGGAGGAGGAGGAGGAGGAAGAGGAGGAGAAAGAAGAGAAGGAGAAAGAAGAGAAGGAGAAGGAGAAGGAGAAGAAGAAGAAGAAAAAGAAGGAGGAGGAGGAGGAGGAGAAAAAGGAGAAGAAGAAAGAAGAAAGGAAGAAGAAGGAGGAGGAGAAAAAGGAGATGGAGAAGAAGAAAAAGGAGGAGAAAGGAGGAGAAAAAGGAGAAAAAGAAAAGAAGAAGAAGAAGAAGAAGAAGAAGAAGAAGAAGAAGAAGAAGAAGAAGAAGAAGAAGAAGAAGAAGAAGAAGAAGAAGAAGAAGAAGAAGAAGGGAGAGGAAAGAGGAGGGAGAAGGGGAGTGAGATTATCATGATAAAGGGGCAAAGCTAGAAGGGCCCTTGCAGGTTTACTAGCCCAACCTTATCATTAGAAGGAGGGACAGGGATGGCTAGAGGTGGAGCTATAAAGATGGGGTCACTGGGAAGGAGATAAAATCACACAGCTACTGAAGAAGCAGAGTGCTGACTGGAAAACGAGGATGAAGACAATGACAGGGATGTTCAGAATTAGGGACTGGGGGACGGGATAGTAGTGCGCAGAGACAAAAAGAGGTAGAGATGGAGAGACATGCTGGGGAACAGGAATTGGGACAGGGGGACTCAAGTGGGAGTTTTAGACAAACATGGTACAGAAAGGCAGACTTTATAAACATGTTGACTTATGGGTAGAAGGGGTTGACAGAAGCCAACTTTTGACTGCCTCCCAATTTTGCGTGACTATTTGTCCTGTGGTGTCTAACTATGGCCTGACCTGGCTGGAGAAGTCCTTTTTATTTTTATTTTTATTAAAAGCTTTTTATTTACAGAACATGAGTGATTTTTCTACATTGACTTTTGCAAAACTTTTTCTTTTGTTCCAAGCTTTTTCCCTCCTTCCCCCCACCCCCCACGCCTAGATGACAGGTAATCTAATACATGTTAAATATGTTAAATTATATGACAAATCCAATACATGTATACATATCTATACAGGCCTTTTTAAAGGGCCTGTTCTTTCCATGGCTCCCCAGTAAGGCTTGGCCAAACACGCAGAAGTGATAACATCTTGTCTTCATCCACCCAGGAGCCCAGATGTGGCTCTAATAATAAATCAGAGGGAGTGAAGAGAATTAGGGAGAGAAAAAGAGAGAGTGGGGGCAGAGAGAGAGGGTGGAGTGAGAAAGAAAGAGAAAGAGAGAGAGAGAGAGGGAGGGAGGGAGAGAGAGAAACAGATAGAGACAGAGAGAGACAGAGACAGAGAGACAGTGAAGAACAGGGAAAGGAACAGGAGAAAAAGAAAAGAAGGGAGAAAGGAAAAAATGAGAAAAAGATGGGACAGAAGAGGGAGAAATATTGGTAGATTTCATATCCCTCTGGTAGAATGTGAACTCACTGAGGGCAGGACCTGTCTCACTATTTCTACTGTCAACAACAAGCATCGTTCTGGACACATCGTATTTAATACTGATTTAATACTGATTTTTTTAATAAAAAAATACTGATAAGAAAAAAAAGAAAAAGATAAGAAGAAAGGTAAAGGGGGAGAAAAAGCAACCAAGAGATATCAAGGAAGAGAAAGAGGGCAAAAGATCATTTATCTTGCAATTTTTTGAGAGACAAAAACTAACCAATTTTCAAATATTGAGTCCATCAGTTCAAGGAAGATGTGCATCAGGGATGCAACGAGGCAAAAGAGGAACAACCTGGAGGAGACCGGCTTGGCTCTCCTGCCTTTGGTCATTTGTGTACTTGGGGGTTGCCTCCCAGTTCTGCCAACATGGTGATGGTGCAAGGGGAGAAGGTAGAGGAGAAAGGGGGAAAAGTTAGTTAGAAAAGGAGGAGGAGGAAGAAGAGGGGGGAAAGGAGGAAGAAAGGGAAAAAGAGGAAGAAGAGGAGGAAAAGGAAAAGAAGGAAAAAGAGGAGAAGAAAGAGAAGGAAAAGAAGAAAAAAAAGGAGGAGGAAGAAAAGGAAAAGGAATAAAAGAAAGGAGGAAGAAGAGGAAACAGAAGAAAAAAAGAAAGAAGAGAAGGAAAAGGAGGAAGAGAAGGAAGAAGAGAAGGAAAAGGAGGAAAAAGAGGAGGAAGAAAGGAAATAGAGAAGCAAGAAGAGGGTTAAAGGAGGAGGAAGAGAAAAAGGAAGAAAAGGAGGAGGAAGAGAAGAAGGAAGAGGAGGAGCAAAAGAAAAGGAAAAGAAGGAAAAGAAGAAAAAAAGGAGAAGGAAGAAAAGGAAAAGGATGAATAAAAGAAAAAAGGATGAAGAGGAGGAAAGGAAGAGGAAAAGAAAAAAAGAGGAGGAAGAAGAAGAGAAGGAAAAGGAGGAGGAAGAGGAAGACAAGGGAGAGGAGGAAAAGAGGAAGAGGAGGAAGAAAGGGAAAAGAGAAGCAAGAAGAGGAGGAAAAAGAGAATAAAGGAAAAAGGAGGAAGAAAAGGAGGAGGAAAATGAAGAGAATGGAAGACAGAAGAAGAGGAGGAAAAGAAGGGGAAAAGGAGGAGGAGGAAAAGAAGGAAGAAGAGGAGGAAAAGGAGGAGGAGGTCTTTATGACTGATGACAGAGAAGCGATGTGTAAGTTTTTTCAATGATACTTATAGCTGCAAAGCAGCAATTTCCAAAGAATCGGAACCGGAGGTTGCCCATGGGACAATGGGCCACAGACAGTCCATAATCTGACCCTGACAACTCATGCTCATGCAGCCCAGAAGGGATCACCTGGGATTTGCTTCTGAGGAGGAGGAGAGCCCATCCAGATGTTTGCTTGCACATGTGGAGAGGAAGAGGCTTCCCAAGCTCTGGGCACAGGAAGTGCCCAGCCTCCTCCCAGAGGGTCAGGGAACCAATGGACACGGAGAAGAGCTGAGGCGGGCTGTGGCTCCCCTGAGAGATGGCCGCTCCAATGGGGAGTCGGAGCATCGAAGGCAGCGCCCAGATGTCTTTGGGACCCGAGCCCAAGGACACCCTCTTGTAGTCTCACCTCCCTGCCTCAGGAGCCACCTTTCTCCCCTCAGGTCCTTCCCTGGGGCTCATCTAGGATGCCCCGAAAAGCCTCCTCCTGCCTAGAAAGCAGAGAAGGATCAAGAGAAGCAGACGGACAGACAGACAGAGCAGGGGACAAGCAGAGAAGGCGACTAACCCTGACTCCACATAAAGAAGGCATGGGAGCCAACAGCTGGGCAGAAGGGGCAGTGTAGTTCAGTAGAAAGTGACTTATTTGGAGCCAGAGGGTCTGAATTCAAATCCCTCTCTAGATCACCTAGGTGACATCATCTCCTCTCTTTGGGCCTCTATTTCCCCATCTGTAGAATGGGGAAGTTGAACCAATTCTGAGGAATAAATCTGGGCCTCTCCAGTTTGGGCCCCCTCAGGGAAGTTTCTCGCTGGAGAGATAGTCAGGGAGTTGTTTGAGCAATCCCAGAGTGCCTGAATTGTCCAGGGATTATAGCAGCATCCCGGGAGCCCCTAGCCTGGGGCAACTGCCCTGTCTGGGCCCAGTGGGGACAGTGGCTTTTGGGGATAAACCTGGCCCTCGATGACCCACCTGAGTGGAGGTTGGACATCCCCTGGAGGCTGTATGGAGGCAGCATTCTCAGTGTCCAGCTCAGCTGGACAAGCATTTATTAAGCACCTACTGTATGCCAGGGTTGGTACCTCCTTCTAGAGACTGTAAACTAAATGGAGGCTGGGACCATCTCCATTTAGATTTGTTTCTCTTCTACAGCCCTGGCTGAGGGCTCTGGCCACAGAGAAAGGAAGGCGTGGTAGAAACTGGAGTCATGGGCCCTAGATTCAAATCTCAGAACTGGTACTCATTGTCCATAGGCAAAGCCCCCGTCTCTGCACCTGACACATCCTGGGCATTCTGGCTGATTGATGAATCTGATCCTGTCCAAACTCCTCATTTTTCAGATGAGGAAACTGAGGCCCAGAGAGAAGTAGCAGATGCAGGATCCGAAACCAGGTCCCGGCTCTCCTGCTGCCCAGAGAAGCAGCCCTGAGATGGGGGGGGGGGCAAGGGCAGTTCAGAATGTTAGGGGACATCGGGTGCTCCCTCTATTTCTAGCTCAAGTGGACTCCTGGATGGGCAGGAGCCTGCCTAGCTTTTGCCCTTGCCCCAGAATTGAGGGTCAGGACTCCCTGGGGGGAGAGGGGGCTCTGCTACAGCCTTCTCTGCACCTACAAGCCTTGGCTGAGCCCAGCTCAAGGGGGGCCTTGAGACTGGGGCCTGTTGGCACAGGAACCAGCAGAGCCTGGCACAGAGCTGGCTCCCTATTCCCTCACCCTTCCCCCACACCAGTGAGGGCATTTGGAAGTGGAGCTGAGCAGAGCTTTCAAGGCTGCCAACAGTTCCCAACAGGCCCCTTGGGCCAGCTGTTCCCCTCTTGGGGGAAGTGTCTGGAAATTAAGTTCTTCCACCGTGGAGGGTGACAGGTGCCCAGGGACAAATAGCCCAGAAGGACAAGAAGCAGAAGAGGCTGATGGGATGCACCCGGGCACACCCCCCTTCCCCCTGTGAGATCCTTGGTACAAACATGCCATCTAGCCACAGTAGGGCCTCTCAGGGCTGAGAGACTGGCAGACGAGTGCAGGGAGACCAGCTTTCTGCTGCCCCCACACGCAGCTCACCAGGGCTTTGGTGGATGGCAGACCAGGGGCTCCTGCCGTTTCTGGGACTGATGAGGAGCTGCTAAAAGCACAGTTTCTTCTGGCTGCCTTTTGTCTGCCCCCAGCCCATCTCCATCCACTCCTCCCTCAGGACCACCCCGTCCCGACCGTGGCCACAACCTTCTGCCCCCTCCAGGGGCAATGCCCTGCTTCGGGAGAGTTTTGAAGCTTCTCTCTCCTCCGCTGGCTGTCATCGGTTTGTCCATTCCTCAGAGTTGAGCTTCCTTCCAGTGATCTCTCACTGACATGACTATAGAATCATGTTGGGTTTGGGCTTATTATGCACCTTCCACTGGCATTTGATCATACCCATCTTCCCTTGTTTCTCCGTGTTCCACAAACCCTCATTTCTCGAAACATAATCATGTTCTCCTGTGTTTGTGGCCCAGTTTGGGGGCCATTCCTCAATCTACGGGCAATTTCCAATTCTTTGCTATCCCAAAGGATGTGCCCTACAATGGACCTGCCTCTTGGAGGGTCTAAGATCGGTTGTGCTTGCTAGGTCAAAGGGCATAGGTCACTTAGTCACTTTTCCAATAGAATTTCTTTTTTATTTTTTGGCGAGGCAGTTGGCGTTAAAGTGACTTGCCCAGGATCACACAGTTAAGAAGTGTTAAGTGTCTGATCCAATAGAATTTCAAAATGAAATCCATAATTATGGGAGCACTTCCCAGCCCCCACCAGCACCGCCAACCTTGGTCTATCCCATCAATTAAATGATTCATCACTTGGAACATGTTCTCTGGAGTTCATTTATAGTTTGAAAATTAAAAAAAAAAAAAAAACTTTTTTAAAGTTGGTTTTCTGAAAATAACAAACACCAAACAAAATGTACACAGAACAGAGAGAGGACTGTGTGTGACCCTGTGGATCCCAATTCAGTCCTGCTCCCTTTTCAAGTATAGAATTGTCAAGTCTTAAAGTAAATCAAAGCCATCAACTGAGAGAAAAAGTGTCTTTAATTGAGATAACAGCAGACCCAGGGGATGTCCAGGGGATTTCCAGAGGAAAGAGATCCACACAAAAGTGTTTATAGTTTTAGGAGGGAGAGGAAGCAGCAGGAGGGAGCCGGGCCTTGATGGCGGCCCTTGGCAATCCAGGCGAGGAAAGCCGCTTCATTCTGGCTGGTTTGCCCTTCACGCCATGAATCTCAATGGAAGGGGCAAGGGCATCAAAGGCCTAGATCCAGCTTGAGCTGGGCTCCCCCATGAGGCGAGGTCTTGGGATGGGGGGACCAAAGGGTGAGGTTCAGCTCAATCTGACCTCACTAATTTAAGGGTAGGACGGCAGTCCCTGGTCCACTCAGTGCAGTTATATGAACAGTTCTGTCAGAATAAAAGTCGCTATCACCGGCCCCACCGTCCCATTTGTCTCTCTTCTCCTGGACATGTTTGGGAATCTTCTCCTGAAAATCTTCCCTTGCCTGGGACCCCATCCCCTTCCAAGTGGCTCTTGGGGCTACAACCAAGTCCACCGTGCGCTCAGATGTCAAGCTTTTCTTGGGGAGATCTGAATTTTCTCGGGGGTCAGGCCCTCCTCAGAGCCCAGCTCTGGCCCAGCCCTTCAGGGCCTATGTGCTCGCTGTTCTTTCTAAGTCTGAAGAAAAGGATATTGCTTTTTTCTTTAAAAGCTCCCTATTAAACTATGTGGCTGGCCACAGAACACGCTGGATTTTCTGTCAGGAACTATATCCCAGGGGCCTGAGGACAGCAGGCTGACAGAGGCAGGGGATGGGGCAAGAGCCGGTTTTGTGCGGGTTCTCAGAGTAAGTGGGCCGGGGAGGGGGCAGATTCGCAGGCAGGCCCATCTCAGCCACCTCTCCCCACAGGGGGGCTCCCCTGCAGCAGAGCACTCCACTGGGCCCCAGCCACCCCAGAGGGCACTCTGGACGTGTCCACGGGGGAGGGCTCAGTCATATTCCTGCATAGACAGGTCCAAGGATCCCTTCATCATGGACAGCAGGTTCAGGGCTGACAGGCCGGGCACGTGGCCCGCACAGATCTGTAGGATTCGGATAAGGCGCTGGGCCATTGAGACCCGGAAGCATTCCACCTGGAAGAGAGGACACAGACTGAGGGGCAGCTGGGCTGGGGGGGAGGAGAGAGGGGGAAAGGAAGCTGCTTCTGTCCTTGCCAAAGTCGCAGTCAGTCATTCATTGACCAAACAGGTGGCTGGGCAGGGGCAAGGGCAGGAGCAGGGGCAGGGACAAGGGCAAAGGCAGGAGCAGGGGCAGGGGCAAGGGCAGGAAAGGGGCAGGGACAAGGGCAAGGGCAGGAAAGGGGCAGGGCAAGGGCAAGGGCAAAGGCAGGGGCAGAGGCAGGGGCAGGGGCAGGGACAAGGGCAGGGGCAAAGGCAGGAGCAGAGGCAGGGGTAGGGGCAAGGGCTCATCCTGCTCCCTCCTTCCCCTCAGGGTCCACATACACTGCTGTACCACCCAAATCTTTCCATCCTTGGGGCCCCATCCCTGTTCCTTTACATCTGCAGGGCCTAATTTAGCCTCCAACTTTGGTTCCCCCAGATTTCCATCCCCACAGTGCCCCACTTGAAGAAAGCCAGGTCCACAGACCAGCTCCGGGGAGGTTATTAGCATCACAAAGGCCTCTTCCCCCGCAGGGTTCACTCAAACAATGAGCCCCCACAAGTGGGTCTAAAATAGGGTTCAATTCACAGGCCCATGACTCATGTTCAGGAACCAGAGCTGCTGGTTCCCAGAGAGCCAGAGGACAGTTTACAAAGTCAATCCTCAGGCAAACCAGGGAGATGTCTCCTTATGCCCATGTGATGGATGAGGAAACTGAGGCACCCAGCTGGCCAGGGTTTGGATTGGAGGGCTGGCCCCCAGGCTTCCCCGCAGAGTCAGGGGGACAGAAGGGACAAGGCGCTGTCCATGGTCCTTCCCTCCTGCGCCCTCCCCTCCCCCAGGGCTCAGCAGAGCAGGGCTCATCCTCCCCATTGTACAGATGAGAAAGCGAGGCTCCCCAAGGGGCAGCAGGGTGGGGGACCCCCCCTGCTGACTTGTGGGTCCCCTCAGGAAAACAGCAGCCCCTTCCTGAGGCGGGTCCCCCCTGGGTTGTCCCAGGACATCTGCACAGGGTAGCCTGCAGTGACCTGCCAGGCCAGGGAGGGGGGCAGAGACTGGGTCACTGGGATGGGGCAGGGAAGGAGCAAAAGTGCCCTGAAGTCTGAGGAGCTGGGCTCAGGTCTCTGCTCTGTAGGACGGGGCTGCCCGCCCCTCTCTCTCTCTAGCATAAGGGACCCCAGAAACTGCCCCCGGGTGGGAAGCTGTGGAAAGGGGGCCTTTCTTGCCCTGCCCTGCCACCTAGTGGGCACAGAAAAAATGACAGCCAGGGGGAACGCTCAGCACTGTGGGAGGCCGAGTCTGACCCAGCGGGCCCTGCTTTTTTATAGAAAGGAAACGGGGGCCAGGGGGTCCCGGAAGGGGCCACAGTTTGCCCCCAATTCAGGGCTCTGGCTGCTTCCAGCTCCCTCCGTCCAGCTCTCTCCCGAGAAGAGGTGAACGGGCCGGCCCAGGAGCCGGGATCAGACCGGAGGCCCCATGGGGCTGCCCGGGGAGGGGTCTCCCAGTTGGCAAGGTCCAGCAAGGCCCGCCATCATCAGGAGGCTTGTAAGCAATAACCTTCCCAACACCTCCTGTCTTATCATGGCCTGGAGGGAGACCCATGTCGTGGGAGAGTGCAGAGCCAACACAGGCTCAAGGTCAGGGCCGGAGATGACCAGGGCAGTGGGTACCGGGCAGAGGCTAGAGATGGCCAGGACAGCAAGCACCAGGCCAGGGTTTGAGGTCAGGGACAAGATAACTAGGGCAGCGGGCACTGGGCCAGGGTTTGAGGCCAGACATGGTCAGGGCAGTGGACACCGGGCTGAGGCTGGAGACAGCCAGGGCAGTGAGCACCAGGTCAAGGCCAGAGATGACCAGGGCAGTGGGCACTGGACCAAGGTTTGAAGCCAGACATCGTCAGGGCAGCGGACACCAGGCCAGGGTTTGAGGTCAGGGACAAGATAACTAGGGCAGTGGGCACCAGGCCGAGGGTCCTCGAGTAGAGGCTCCCTTGGGGCAGGCTGGAGGGGACGGGCTGGACCCAAGTCCTGCTTCCTCAGGCCCATCACCCTGGGCTCGTTCTCTGTCCCCCCCCAGCACTTGGCACGTGCCTGGCCAATGGGAGGCTGAATGCCCAGCTGCCCAGGCGAGCTCCAGTGCACACAAAGGCTGTGAGAGGAAACGAGAGGCTGCCCCCACAGGGACACCAGGGCCAGCCCGGCTGAAGGTGCCGTGGGCTGGGAGGGCAACGCTCCCCCTGCCGAGGTCCTCACCTCCAGGTCAGCGAAGAGAAGAGGGCTGTGGTAGGTGGTGGCCATTTTCTTCACGGTGTCCAAGTGGATGCCATTGTTTTGCTCTTTTCTGGCTAGAGAGGGCAGACAGGAGCTCGGTCAGTGCGGAGGACAGTTAACCCTGCCCCTGCCCGACGGAGGAGCAGGGACGGACAAAACCCCTGGAAGCGGCTGCACGGCCTGGGCCATGGGCACCAATGGGAGCAGAGAGCCCGGGGCACAGAGGGAGGGGATGGCACGGGCACCCCTGGGAGTGGTGCTACAACTCCCAAGGCACAAATCAGGCCCAGAGGGACCGGCCCATGGTCCCCCTGCTCTCCTTGCGGGCAGGCTCAGGGAGCCACTGCAGCAGAGAGCCCACCCGCTCTGGGTCGATGCCCTCGTCCAGCTGGACACCGGCCTGCAGACCTTTGCTCCCTGGCGGATATCACTGGGGCAGGGTTGGCTTTTATGTGGGGGAGGGACAGCGGCAGACCCGGCCCTGCCAGACCTCCTGGTGCAAAGGCAGGAGCGGGGGCTCCTCTGGGCCTGACCAGAGCATTCGCTGCCGCCTCTGCTGCTGCAGAGGAAATGAGCACACTTTGCCGGGTCGCAGGCCATGCGCCAGCTGTCCCGCCCTGCCCCCTTCATGCCAGGGCAGCAGGAAAAGCAGCTATGGTCGCAGTCCACAAGTGTTGAGAATCCCATAGAATGTGGGAGACGGGAAGTGAAGGAATGGAGGGCGGTGCAGGGGAAAGGGCCCCGGCCCTGCAGTCCCAGGCTCCGGGTTCAGATCCTCCCTCGGAGCCCTGCTGCCCGTGGGTCGGCCTGAATCTGGCACCGAGGGTCCCAGGAGGTCCCCAGGAGCAGACCCGGCACCACCTACCTCCAGTGACCAGGAAGCACACTTTGCCCAGGAAGAAGCTGGCATCCACGTGAGGCAGCGACAACTCCACGGTCTTTAGGCTGGGTCGGGGCAGAGACGGGCAGAACAGTGACTAGAACCGAGCCCCGGCTAAGTACGAGACCCTCCCCCACCAGGGGCAATGCCCTGACCCTGACGGGCTCTGGAGGAGGGAAGGGCTGTGAGCAAACAGTCAGTGCTCATTAGCCACTCCTTCCTCTGCAAAACGAGGGGCTGGAGCAGATGTCAATCAAGCAGTGAGCATGGGTTAAACGCCTACTCTATACCAGGTGCAGGGTGTACCAAGCCAAAAGTCAAACTGCTCGAGCCCTCCAGAAGCTTAATGAGGACCCATCAGGGAGCAGATGGAACAGTATCTAAAAATGTGCCAGCTGAGGATGAAGTAATTGGGGGGGAGGGGGGGCACGAGCCATCGGGGGGCCAGGAAAGTCCTCCTGAGGAAGGGCGCCAGGGAGCGAGGTGAGGAGGGAGGGCATGGAGGAAGGGCACAGCCCTGCAGAGGCCTGGCGTCGAGAGATGGGACACGCAGAGACTGACGCCCAGAAAGTCTCCAGGAAAGTCCTCCGAGGCATGGAAGGCAGAGGTCCCCGGCAGGAGGGCGGCCTTAAAGAACAGTTATGATTGAAAGGGAGGCCTCTGGCTTTGGAGGAGGGAGCCGGGGGAGGAGGAAGCCCGGGATGTTCCCAAGGAACGGGCTGATGGAGACACTGCAACATGCAAGGAGGGACCAAGTGGGGAAGGCTACTAGCACGGGGGGGGGGGAGGGATTTCCTGTGATGGACTTATGGAAGGGCCCACCCTACGGCCTCAGACCAGCAGGCATCCCCGAAAGGCCCCAAATGCCGAGGTTACAGCTCCCCGCCCATTCATTTTGCGTGACCCTCCCCAGAGAGGCAGTGACATGGGGGGCAGAAGCCCCTCAGGGCCCAGAGAGGTCCCATTAGGTACCCTCAAACCCAGGCCTTCAGACACTACTGGAGGCCGGCTCTGCCTCCTCCCAACCTGGGGAATCCCTGCGGATTTTCCAGCAAAGACGGAGCTGGGTGGGGAGGTTCGGCAGGCTTGTGGGAAGGGGCTTCTGGGAGGGGCTGGGACAACGAGGGAGCTGGGGCGGATTGGGCTCAGAGTCTCTGACCCAAAGCCTGGCTGCCCCCCAGCACGGGAGGATGCAGGGGAGGGGCCCATGGAGGCCCAGGCTCACGCCCAGGGACCACGCGGCTGAGCGGAGCCCGACTGCGGCACAAAGCACAGGATCGGGCCGTCGTGGGGGATTAGTGGGGACCGGAGCCGGGCCCAGCTCCCAGAGTGCTCCTCGCCCGAGGGTCCCGGGGCTGTGACGGGGGCCAAGGGCCTACCTGAGCTTGCTGTGGAGGCTGAGCACAAAGACAATGAGGTCGATGCGGGGCCGGAAGCATTCCCTGTCCGCGGGCAGAGGGAGGGAGGAGGCCACGTGTCTGGAGGAGAGAAGCGAAGGCCGGCTCAGCGCGGGCATCTCCCCTGGCCGGCGCCGGGCCCACCGTGGAGCTGGGCCAGCAGCAGCTGAAGGGAAACCCCTGGGGAAGCGAGTCCAGAAACAGCAGACCAAGCGTGCCCAGGGGTGTCCTCCTCCATCCTCCCTCCCAGCATCAGAAAACGTCCCATCTCTGGGAGGAGGCCGGCCCGAGGACCGTTGGACCGGCGGCTGGAACCTCCCCCCCGCATCTGTCATCTCCCCACTACTGGTGAGCTCTCTGAGGGCAGGAGGTGCTACTGGTCTATGCAGCTGCATCCCCAGGGCTCAGCACAGAGCTCTGCACACAGTAGGTGCTGGATTCACTCCTTTACTGCCTACTTGGCGCAGCCGCCACCACAGAGCTGCCACAAGCAGCAGAGAAAGATGGCAGCCGTGGGACAACAGCAGGGCAGACAAAGGCCCCCGGGGATGCTGGGAGAACAGCCGCGAGGTCTCACGGGGATGCCCCAGGGACGCTGCCATCCCCTATAAGAGAGAAGCCCCAAGGCCCCCGGGCTCTGACCTCAGTGCCAAGGAAGGAAATGACCTGCAGGAAGACAAAGGCAGGAGAAGGGCCAGGCCCTCCACACACACCCATGGGGGCTCCTCCCGCCCCGCCCGGCTCTCTGCCACCAGCTACAGTGTCTGACACCCCCCCCAGTCCCCGGGACCCCTCTGCAGAAGAAAACTCTGGTTTGCACCAAGTAAAGAAAGACTCCCCAACAATCAGAGCCATCAAAGGTGGAACAAACGGGCAGCTGCCTGGGTACAGGGGCCCCAACACCAGAGAGCGGAAGGGACTGGGGACCGGCCCTGCAGCCCTGCCCTGCCCCCCCTTCCCCTTTGTCAGGGAGAGAAAAGCCCCTTCATCAGTGGGGACCCCAAGCACGGCCCCCCCCAGCAGCTGACTCTCACTTCTCTCTCTCTAGCAGCCCTGGGCAGCTGGAGCACAGGTCAGGGCAGGGGCCCAGGAAGGGGTCAGGGCAGAGGTCAGGGCCGACAGAAGGCCTCCCCCCCACACCCCCCACACACTCACACTTGGATCTTGGCCGTGCCCTCACACTCCTTGATGATGGCCACTCCCAGCTGTTGCAGAAGCGTCTCCTCAGCACCCACCAGCTGCTCGGAGAGAAGAAACTGCTCAGGTCCTGCCACCCTGGCCAAGTCCCTTCCCTGCCTGCAGCCTGGGCGGCAGCCCCCAAACCCCAAGGCCCTCGGCCCCCAGCGGGGCTGGGCTGGGCTCTGAGCTCTGGAGCCTGCCCGCTCAGGCCTGGGCCTGAGCCCAGCTTCCCCTCTTCCCCGCTGTGCTTGAGCACAGGGCTGGAGGGCCCAGGCTAGAATGCCCCTGTGGCCCTGGGCCCGTCCCTCCCCAGTCTCAGGGTGCCTCGGTTTCCCCATCGGTTAAACAAGGAGCAGTCGAATGACTCCAGAGACAGGACCGCGGCCTTTGCCCACAGAGGTTGGAAGAGAGGTCTGGTGCCACAGAGTAGGCAAAGTGCTGAGAGCCAGCGGCCCCTGCGTCCCTGCCCACTCTGGGAGTCAGCCTCTGGCTGTGGATCCCAGGCCACAGCAGAGGGGTTCACCAGTGGGTGGTGCCAGGGGCTGCTGGGTGGCCACACTTGGGCCCTCCTCCTGGAGCTGCCCTCTCACCCACTGGCGGCTGGGCACAGGCAAGGCCTGGCACCAGGAGTTCCCAGCAGACTCTTCCTGACCCCCTTTGGGCTTTTCTTGGCAGTGTCGGAGACGGGCTCTGACCCCAGGCCCAGCGCCCTGTCCCCCGTGCCACTGAGCCGCCCAGGAAATCCAGGAAGACCGCAGACACCAGTAACAGCTGGGCAACAAGACACCTACAACCTCTCTCGGAGGGTCCAGGGAACAGAGTCCTGGGTTCGAATCTAGCCTTGGGGACCCCAAACTATCATTTCCCCAGTCTTTGGGATTGTGTCTCCAAACTCCCGATGTCCATCCCCTTTTATTCATTCTGTTGACCACAACCTCCTTCAGCCTTCTTTCCCCTCTGCAGTGGCTAACATCATCTTCCTGAAGCAGCTCCAGCTCAAGGTCCCTTAGGGGCTCCCAAGTGCCCCCGGGGTAAACCACAAACCCTTCCGCTTTCAGCTAACTAGCCTGCCTCTGGCAATCCTGAAGCCCCATTTCCCTCCTCCAAGTCTTTGCCCAGGCTGCCTCCTGCCCCTAGAATGGGTTCCCACTTGTCTCTACCTCCCTTCTGCGGGATTCTGCTGGCAGCTCCCAGGGCAGATGGCTTCCCCAGGAGAATGGAAGTTCCCTGAGGATAGGGGCTGCTTTGCCTTGGTCTGAACACTTGGCATACAGTAGGAGCTTAATCAATGCTCGTGGCCTGAATAAGGGCAGGGAACGACTTGTGTGCTGTCTCTGTATTCCCAGCACCTTCTGGTTAATATTACACAAAGGGAAACTGAGGCCCACAGCGGGTAAGGGGCTTGCCCAGGGTCACTCCTTTCCAGATCCAAGGCTATAGCAGCTGTGCACTGTTAACAGGGCCTCCGACCCCCAGCACCCTAAGGGACCACCCCAAGGGACCACCCCGGGTTTTCCTTCTTCCCCTCCTCCCCCAGCCTGGAGCCGGCGGGTAAGTCCAAAGTGCTAGATTCGCCCCCAACCCGCAACGGACCGAGACCAAGAAAAAGGGGGGGGGGGGTGATGGGGACCGCGGGAGAGAAATAGAGATCTCATCTCGACTGCCAATCAGAAAGCAGGAACGGCTCCTCTGCGCTAATTGGCAAGTAGCTCGGAAGAAGGCTCCCGTGATTGGTCTACAGTTAGTTGTTCCCGCCCCCAAGCGTCAATTCCTCCAATAAACATCTTGCTTCCGCTAGGCCCGCCGGGGACAGGAAACTGCCGAACTAAGCAGGATAAACAGTGGGTGAATGGGGCGACTGAGACCTGGTGGGGGACGCTCTGAGAATAGGACCCGGGATCTCTCCGGGACTTACCAGAATGGTGGCCACATCCAGGGTCGGCAGCTTGTCCAGGGGTCGCAGCAGCGCCATCTTCACACCGTGAAAACATCAGGATGGCGGGGGCGAACGAGTGCGCATGTGCACTCCGTTTTTAAATTGTCCTTGGGCGGTTCGGCGCCTTGCATGGCGTCACTTCCGGCTGCCATGACCCGAGGGGCACGTGGACGAAAAGTCTCCCATTACGTCACCTTTTAATAGGGCGGGCCTCTGAAGACTCAGTTTTAAAGAGGTTGTTGCCTGGTTTCTGATTGTTCGAGCTGAATCTTCAGAGAAAAAAAGATCCGGAAGAAGAATCGACAAGCATTTAAATTTTTTTTAAACATTTTTAAATTTTATTTGCATAACATATGTGTGGGTAATTCTTCAACAATAACCCTTACATAGCTTTCCGTTACAAATTTTTCCCCCCGACTCCCCACCCCTCCCCTAGATGGCAGGATATCCACTACATGTTAATTATGTTAAAATATTGGCAAATCGAATATATGTATACATATTTCCAAACTTATCATTGTTGTGCAAGAAAAATCTTATCTACACAAACGATATATCAGATAAAGGAAACACAATGTAAGCAAACATCAATCAAGGAGTATGAGAATGTTATGTTGTGGTCCACATTTCACATCCCTCTCTCTGGGTGTATATGGCTTTCTTCAGTGAACAATTGGAGGTGGTTTGAAACATTTCATTGTTGAAGAGAGCCATGTCCATCAGAATTGATCATCATATAGTACTGTTGTTGCCGTGTATAATGATCTCCTGGTTCTGCTCATTTCACTCAGCATCAGTTCATGTAAGTCTCTCCAGGCCTCTCTGAAATCATCTTGCTGGTCATTTCTTACAGAACAATAATATTCCATAACATTCATATACCATAATTTATTCAGCCACTCTCCAATTGATGGGCATCCATTCAGTTTCCAGTTTCTTGACACTATGAAAAGGGCTGCCACAAACATTCTTGCACATGTGGGTCCCTTTCCCTCCTCTAAGATCTCTTTGGGATATAGGCCCAGTAGAAACACTGCTGGGTCAAAGGGTATGCACAGTTTGACAACTTTTTGAGCATAGCTCCAAATTGCTCTCCAGAATGGCTGGATCCGTTCACAGTTCCACCAACAATGTATTAGTTTTCCCACATCCCCTCTAACATTTGTTATATTTTCCCATCATTTTAGCCAATCTGACAGGTGTGTAGTGGTACCTCAGAGTTGTCTTAATTTGCATTTCTCTGATCAATAGTGATTTGGAGCACCTTTTCATATGACTAGAAATAGTTTTAATTTCATCCTCTGAAAATTGTCTGTTCACATCCTTTGACCATTTATTGATTGGAGAATGGGACAAGCATTTATTGAGCGCCTGCTGTATGCTGGGTCCTGTGCCAAGAACTGAAGCTGTAAAGACAAAGAAAACTATCTCAGACCATCTCATATGGAGTCACAAAGAATTTGGCAGCAGGAAAATATATCCAATATTCTGCCAAGATATAAAAATAAACATTCATCTCATTAATATGCAAATTTGCTTTCATCTTTAATAAATGGTAAAATTACATATATTCTAAAGAATTGTTTTTTGTTTTTGTTTTTTTTTTTTTTTGCTGAGGCAATTGGGGTTAAGTGACTTGCCCAGGGTCACACAGCTAGGGAATGTTAAGTGTCTGAGATCACATTTGAACTCAGGTTCTCCTGACTTCAGGGCTGGTGCTCTCTCCACTGCGCCACCTAGCTGCCCCCTAAAGAATTGTTTTAAAATAAATTTGTGATTTATTATCACTAAATATTTGGTTTGTTTACCTACTTTATATATCCATATGATTGGGTCAAGTAAAAATTGCTTGTAGGAAAAGGGACCCTAGTGGAAAACGTTTAGGAAGGCCCCAAATGGCCGCTCACTACTGGAGCCCTTTTGTCCCCGTGAGAGTGTGAGCCAAGTGAGCTGGCCAATGAACATACATTTAAGCAGGTCATAAAACCACAGAAATGACCCTACAAGCCCAACCCTCGACTTTTAGGGACTCTAATCTCATTAACATCTCATTAGTAGTCAGGGTGCCTCCCCACAGTGGAGAACCCTAGGAAATGCATGCTCATGGAGTCCTGATAGTGGCTTGCCACCTTTTTTCCATCAGCCTATTGGCACTTGGGTTTAGGGGCACCATGGGACAATCCCCTTCTGTACCCCAGGAGTCTCCATTAGGGTGTCTTTTATGAAACTGGATTCAATTTGTCCCTCAAGACCTTAAGAAAGTTTTATATTCTTTTTCTGAACTAAAATAAAATGAATCATTAAATAAAATTAATAATTTTTTAAAAATTAAATTTTAAATTAAAAATAAAAAAAACCCCTCAAAACAAAGTCTTGTCTTTTTTGCAATGTTGCCTGGCCTCAGGACAATCTTGAGGACCAAGACCTCAGGATCATTAATGAGGCTGTCATCCCTCTTCACCCCCATAGTTCCACCACGCTTATCCAAGTCACATGGAACCTCCACGTTCTCCACCCTGGATTCTCTCCATCAAGGCCCTTGGTTCATTTTTGCCCGCAAATGGACGCCTCCCGCTGACTCTAACTCACAAGAGTTATCATGGAGCATCTGCCCCAGGGATCTCAAAATAGTCCCATCTATTTGGCACAGCTCATCCAATATGCTGCTGATATTCTCATTTGTAGCCCTTCCCTAGAGGTCTCCTCAGTGGCTACAATACAGACCCTTAATTTTTTGGCCACTCGGAAGCTATTAGGTCTCACCAGCAAAGGCTCATATGGCCTATCAAAAGGTCAAATATTTAGGCCATAAACTGACCCCTACCCCTCAGTCCTTAATTCATGAGAGGAAACAGACCATTCTGTCACTTCTTACCCCAGCTACAAAAAACAAAACAAACAGCTGCACACCTTTGCAGGTATGGCTGGGTTTTGCCAAATCTGGATCTTTAGCTTTGGTATCGTTGCCAACCCCCTTTATAGCATCACTCAGGGTCCAACGGGGCTCCCCTACACTGGGGCGCAGATCAAAACAAGGCCTTCCAAACCCTAAAAAGTGTGAGAATTAATATTTTACCTGCAATAAAAGAGACTGAGCCAATGGCACTTTATTAAAGTGCCATTATGGGACTTTACACACAGCTAAGGAATGTTAAGTGTCTGAGATCACATTTGAACTCAGGTTCTCCTGACTTCAGGGCTGGTGCTCTATCCACTGCGCCAACTAGCTGCCCCCTAAAGAATTGTTTTAAAATAAATTTGTGATTTATT
>JAJPUD010021352.1:0-23185 GCA_023553655.1 Myrmecobius fasciatus | reverse complement strand
AGGGAAGAAAGGAGGCAGGGAGGGAGGGGAAAAGGAAGGAAGGAAGGGAGGGAGGGAGGGAGGGAGGGAGCTGTGTTGTCTAATTGGAACTGACCATTTAGGGCCCCAGTGGGAGCAACTATTACTACTCACAAATTGTTGAACTATTATTACTCACAAATTATTGTTTGTTCTCTGTTCTATTATTTTATTTATTTATCTATTCATTCATTCATTTATTTAATATTTTCCCCAGTTACATTTAAAACATTTTTTTTTACTTTTTTTAAACTTTTGCGTTCCAGATTCTCTTCCTTATCCCTAGCCCCAGCCCCCATTAAGAAACTACATATGAAGTTATGCAACATTTCTATAGAAGTCATGTTGTGAAAGAAAACATAGGTCTCCCACTGCAATTAAAAAAACAAAAACAAACAAACAAAAAAAAAATAAAAACCTTCAAGAAAAATAAAGTTTAAAAATAAGAGAATATGATTCAATCTGTATTCAGATACAATCAGTTTCTTTTCTGAGTATGGATAGGTTTCTTCTTTTCATAAGTGTATTGCTGAGAATAGCAAAGTTCTTTACAGAGGGTCATCCCAGAGCATAGCTATTACTTTGTATACATTACATTTTACTTTGCTTGAGTTCATGAAGGACTTTCCAAATTGTTTCTCCCCCCCCCCCCCCGTCTCCCCCCAAGAGCATCCTGTTCATCCCTTCCTGTAGAACAACAATATTGCATGACAATCATATACCACAGTTTATTTGGTCATTCCCCAATTGATGAGCATCCCCTCAATTTCCAATTTTTCCCCCTGAGTAGAGAGCTGCTACAAATATAAGTCCTTTTCCTCCCCACCTTTTACATTTTATTTTTTCTTGCTGAGGCAATTGGGGTTAAGTGACTTGCCCAGGGTCACATAGCTAGGAAATGTTAAATGTCTGAGACCAAATTTGAACTCAGGTCCTCCTGACTTAAGGGCTGGTGCTCTATCCACTGTACCACCCATCTGATTTTCAAATATAGGACTCAAGAGAAGCATAAGGAGGTAATCAGTAAAGTGATATCATAAGAGACTTAATTAGGCTTATCTGTTTATATCTCTACATAGGAGGGTGATACTTGTAACTTATTAAAACTTCTCATTATAATGGCAGTTTGAAGGAATCTATCTATCTATATCTATATATAGACAGAAGGTACAGGTGTGAGTTGAATATAACTGTCCCTTCAGTTTTTTACAATTTTCTTTTTTTACAATTAATTTTGCTAACTGTATTTCCCCCATTTATTCTATTTTCTCTCTTTCTTCCTACCCATCCTCAAAAGTGTTTTGTTAATGACCACTCCTTCCTCCAAATATTCTCTCTCTTTTATCACCCTCCACCCTTCCCATATCCCATTCCCCTCCTATTTTCCTGCAGAGTAAGATAAATTTCTATAACATATTGAGTGTGTATGTTATTTCTTCTTTGAGCTAATCCTGATGAGAGTAAATAAGGTTCCCTCACTCATCCTTTTCTCGCCTTCTTCCCCTTCACTGTCAAAGCTTCCCCCTCCCTTTTATGGCAGATAATTTACACCAGTCCACTTCTACCTTTCCTTTTCTCCTAGTATGTTCTCTCTCCCCCCTTAAATTTCATCATTTTTTAAAGATATTATCCCTTTGTATTCAACTCATACCTGTGCCCTCTCTCTATATATAGATATAGATAGATAGATTCCTTCAAACTGCCATTATAATGAGAAGTCTTAATAAGTTACAAGTATCACCCTCCTATGAAGCGATATAAACAGATAAGCCTAATTAGGTTTCTTATGATATCACTTTGCTGATCACCGTCTTATGCTTCTCTTGAGTCCTGTATTTGAAAATCAGATTTTCCATTCTGCTCTGGTCTTTTCATCAGGAATGTTTGAAAATACTCTATTTCATTGAATGAGCACCTTTTTATCTGAAGGATTATGCTCAGTTTTGTTGGGTAGGTGATTCTTGGTTGTAATCTAAGTTCTATTGCTCTCCAGAATATCATATTCCAAGCCCTCTGGTCCTTTAATGTAGAAACTGCTAGATCTTTTGCTAAACTGACTGTGACATTACTATTCTTGAATTGTTTTTTTCTGGATGCTTGCAATATTTTCTCCTCAACTCCTGGGAGTTCCAGAATTTGGCTATAATATTTCTGGGAGTTTTCATTTTAGCATGTCTTTCAGGAGATGATTGGTAGATTTTTTTCAATTTCTATTTTACCCTTGGTTTTAGAATATAAGGACAGTTTTCCTTGATAAATTCTTGAAAGATGATGTTAGTTTCTTTTTTTTTGATCATGACTTTCAAGTAAACTAATAATTTTTAAATGATCTCTCCTGGATTTATTTTCCAGGTCAGTTATTTTACCAATAAGATATTTCACTTTTTTTTTCCCATTTTTTCTTTTGTGTGTGTGTATGTTGTTTTATTGAATCTTGATTTCTCAATATTCATTAGCTTCCATTTGCTCAATTCTGATTTTTTTTGTATATCTTCCCAACTGACCAATTTTGCTTTTTTTTTTCCCCCAATTTTGCTTTTTAATGCATTCTTTTCCTCATTGGCTTTTTGTATTTCCTTGTGCATCACTCTAAATTCTTTTCCTAATTCTTCCTCTCTCTTATTGATTTTCAAAATCACTTTTGAGCTCTCTCATGGCCTGAGTCATTTTCTTTTATTTTTCTTGGAGGCTTTGGATGTAGGAGCTTTGACTTTGTTATCTTTTTCTCTGTGTGTATGTGTGTGTGTGTGTATTTTCCTTGTCACCATAATCACTTTCTGTAGTCAGAATCTTTTTTTGTTGCCTGCTCCTTTTCCTAACCAATTACTTGACTTTTACCTCTGTTCAAGTAGGGCTCCGTTTCCAAGGTCGAGGGTAGCTGTTTTCAGAGATCCTCCTAAGGACCTGACCACAAGCCCTCTTTTCTACCTGAAATTGTTAGGTGTCTCCCTGCCCTACTGTAGCTGGAAGATCTAATGTACTAAAACCAGAGTCCTGCTTTGGTGGACATGGGACCAGGATTGGGGCTGGGGCTGGGACTGGGGCTATTCTGGTGTGGCTTGCACCCCTGACTCCCACCCTGTTGTCACAGACTCTTTCTACTGATCTTCCAAATCTTCCCTGGCCCAGAGAACCAGAAGCTCACCTCGACTGAGGAAGGGATGTAGGAAGTTTAGGAGAGAAGAGCTTTAGAACATCTGCTGTGGAGAGGCTAAAGAATTGCTGGGCAGCAGTAAGAATTCATCTGGGATGAAGTCATGTAGATTTGTGGCCCCAGTCGTGTGATTCTGGTGAGGGGTGGTTAGCAGTATGTTGGGAGCAATGGAGAAGGTGAATGGTTTGGGTACCCAGAAGTGGGGTTTGCTGTAAGGTATGATGAGGCAAGGAATTCAGGGGCTGAGAGAGACTAAAAAGGTTAATCACAGGGGCAAGAATATGGGAGGAGAGAAGTGAGGCTAGAGTAGGGCTAATGAACTTGAAGAACAGATAGGGAGAGAAGTGAACCAGTAGAAGAGGTTTAAGGGAAATACTGTTGAATGAGAGAAGGAAGGAGAAGAGGTTATAGAATGAAGAAGAGGAGTTTTATAATTCTGGACCCTAGAGGTAAACAGCTAGGTGTGATGGTCGGGTTCAGGCTATGAGCATTTTTGGATGTTACTGGGATGAAGAAAGAAATCAACAGTTTAGTAGGTTCATGAATGGGGAGGCAACAGTGTTTAAAGGGACATCCCCTGAAGTCCCCATGTATGAAGGTAGAAATGGGAGTGGGGAGAAAGACTGACCCATATATTGAACTTTGTGAGAAAGGAGAAAAACCTGATCACTCCATAGGTGACTGACAAGGACTTGAATTTAGTGACAGAAGTAGATAGAATGAATCTCAGAGGAAGGGAGGATGCTGGGACTTAGAAGTGATGGTGAGGAGCCATCACTCTGCCTTTTCCTTGGCAGAGTGCCTGGCATATGCTTAGATGCATATAAAAGCTAGTAGAGTGATTGACTGACTGACTCTTGACTCAGTGCTTCAGGGGAAATGAAAGAACCTTCAAGATTAGAGGGTTTTGTTGGTTAAGGATTCTGTTCCTTCTGGGAGGAGGCATGTTTTTATTAGCACAAAAACTAAGAAGACTGAAGTTTCTTATGGATTGCTTCATTCGTTGTTTTTGCCTTCCCAGGGCTTAGAGTTCCCTGTATTCAGTGCCCTGAATTCATCACTAGTATTTAGTGCTCTCCTCTAGTAAACTAATTTAAGGAATAAATGCTTGCCAAATTAAAAGGTTTAGGAAAAAAGGAAGTTTGTTAATAGTCAAATGGGACTTTGAGAAGGAGCAGAGGAACAGGAGGAATGATTTGGGGAGGTGAATAGGGATGTGTGAGTCTGGGGAGAGAAAGGAGAATAGGAGGATTTCCCTTCAGCAGATGTGACTGAATCATGAAGAAGGGCACTGAATTTACTTCCTGTAGGATTTCGAGTCCCATCAGCTGAGAGGGCTTCCCATCCTCAAATCCTGGGATGACTGAACTCAGTCATTGTTGGCGCTCACTGTCTCTGACTCTTAGAAGTACAAGGAAGAGATTAAGTGCCTAGGGACTGGGCTCCCGCAACTTCCTTCTTTTCATAGCATCCCAAGATGGTGGGAAATGAGACATGCACACAAGGGTATTCTTGTGTGTGCTGTGAGCATTGACTTCCTGACCTCCGAATTGTCAGAAGCAAAGACTGCCTTTGGCCTACCAACAGTGGGGATCTGAGATGGCTTCGAGTCTCCTTCCGAGCAGGCCCTCTGCTGCCCTGGGAGCCTCGGAATCTAGAGCCTGAGATGAGGGTGAGATTCTTTGGCAGAAGGCCATCTGCTTGACTTAATGCGTGTATTTCCTTCTTACTCTCTTTGACTCAAAGGACTTGAATTCACATCAATAGCACAAGGGGCTACTTGAGATACTCCTGTTGGCCACTGGTGAAAGAAGGCAGTTGGTGGGAGATTAGAGACAGCCTGGGTGAATTCTCTCAACATTCGCCTCCAAACAACTTTAAAATAATACCTCAAATAAAATTTTGGAGTGGGGGAGCCAAGAAAAGGTCAGGAAGAAGCATTTGTCTGGCCTAAGAAAACTTGGGAGGTCAGCAGGAGAAGTTTGTAACAGTGGGGTAGAGGGATGTCTAAGGTCTGCACATGTGGCAGCAGCAGCTTTGGGAGATCTCAGCCCAGAGATGGTGAGGGGGTTGGGCAACTGGTCAGAAAACAATGACAGGGAACCCTTAGCTGCCTCTGATCAACAATTCTGTTGGCCATACCCAGGGTGGAAAGGAGCCCTGGTTGTCAGTTATAAGGGAGCAGGTGTTCTAGTTCCAGTTCCAAAGCAAGGAGAAGTGATGGAGCTTGTGGCTGCAGGGACCAAGAGCTCTTCCAGGGTAAATACAGAGGGTAGATCAGGAGATGAGTGACCATACATCATCCTGGAAGTACCATGAAAAAGCCTGAGGCTTGGAATATTGTATTCCCATTCCCAAGTAAGCATCACCTAACTTTTAGCATAAAGTTTAAAGGCAAAAAGGAGGCTGGAAAAATGAGCAAACAAGAAAGAATTTGACCATAAAAAGCTACTTTGATGGCAGAGATGACCAAGACAGAAAGTCAGAAGACAACTGTGAAAACAGCTACCAAAAAAGCCTCAAAGAAAATGCTACTTGGATCAAAACCCAGTAAGAATTCCTAAAAGTCTTAAAGAAAGAGACAAGTAATAGAGGAAAAATTGGGAAAAGAAATGAATGTGAAACAAGTAAATTATGAAAAGAATTTCAACAACTTGGTAAAAGAGACACAACAAATACTAAACAAAATATTACTTAAAAAACAGAACTGGCTTAATGGTAAAAGAGGCACAAAAATTCACTGAAGAAAAAAAACTCCTTAAGAAGCAGGCCAGATGGAAAGAAGAGTTACAAAATTGCACTGAAGAAAAGAATTCCTTAAAAGGTAGAACTGGACAGGCGGAAGCTAATGATTCTACAAGACATCAAGAAACAATAAAACAAAGTCAAAAGGATGGAAAAAATGAAGAAAATATGACTCATTGGAAAAACAACTGATCTGGAAAAGAGATTGAGGAAAGAGAGTTTAAGATTAAAGAAAGAACTAAGACATCATATTTCAAGGTCAAATAGAAAGTGAAAGAATCCACCCATCACCTCCTAAAAGGGATTCCAAAATGAAAACTCCTGTGAAATTCCAGAGTTCCCAGGTCAAAGAGAAAATACATTTTTCTTTTGAGCAGCCAAAAAGGGAAAAATCCAAATATCGTGGAACCACAGTCAGGATCACACAAGATTTAACCAGTTCCACATTAAAGGAATGGAAAGCTTGGAATATGATATTCCAGAAGATCATTTAACCCAGCAAAACTGGGCATAATCCTTCAGAGAAAAATAGGCATATTTAATGAAATAAAGGACTTTCAATATGCCTGATGAAAAGATCAGAGCTGAACAGAAAATTTAACATTTAAACACAAGACTCAAGAGAAGCGCAAAAAGGTAAAATGAAAGTGTAATCATCAAAGACTCAATAAAGTTAAACTGTTTACATTCCTACATGGGAAGATGATACATGTAACTCCTAACAACTTTTCTAGAAAAATTAAAAGAAATTTACATAGACAAAAGCCATTAATTATATTGGAATGATCATTTTAAAAAATGAAGGGTTGACACCTCCAATTGTTCACTGAAGAAAGCCATATACACCCAGAGAGAGGGATGCGAAATGTGGACCACAACATAACATTCTCATACTCCTTGATTGATGTTTGCTTACATTGTGTTTCCTTTATCTGATATATCATTTGTGTAGATAAGATTTTTCTTGCACAACAATGATAAGTTTGGAAATATGTATACATATATTCAATTTGCCAATAATTTAACATAATTAACATGTAGTGGATATCCTGCCATCTAGGGGAGGGGTGGGGAAGTTGGGGGGAAAAATTTCTAACGGAAAGCTATGTAAGTGTTATTGTTGAAGAATTACCCACACATATGTTATGCAAATAAAATAAAATTAAAAAAGAAAAAAAAATGAAGGGTTGAGAAAGAGGGATGTATTAAGAGAAGCAGGGAAGGGAGAGATAGAGGGAAAATTTTCCCCCATAGAAGAGGTGTTCAAGGAATGTTTTTTAAAATGGAAGGAAAAATAGAGGAGGGTAATGGGCAATGCTTGAACCTTCTTCTCATGAGAATTAGCTTGAAGTAGAAAGACTATATGTAGATTGAGGAAGACTGAATGCCAGCATCAGGAATCTGCTTCTGTCTTGTAGGTCCTGGGTAACCCTAGAGGGAACCTAAAAAGTTATTCAAAAAAACCGAAATACAAATATTCAAAACTGAAATACAAAAAAGTGGACATATATAGACTATCTATAGAGCTATAAATACAATTATATGTAGAAATAGAAGAGGAAGGAAATTAGAGAAAAGGGGAAGAGAAAAGGGAGGATAGATTAAGGGAGGCCATGATTAGAAGCAAAATAAACTTTTTAGTGGGGGGGAGAGAGAGAGAGAGAGAGAGAGAGAGAGAGAGGAGAAATAGTTATCATAACAGTGAATATGAATGGGATGCACTCACCGAGAGAATAGCACATTGTATTAGAAGCCAGAATCCAACATATGTTATTACAAGAGACCCAATTGAAACAAAAATAAACACATAGAATTAAAATAAAGGAATGGAACAGGATCTAATATCCTGAAATTAAACTAAAGAAAGATGGTATAACAATCATTATCTCAGAGAAAGCAAAAGCAAAAATAGACCTAATTAAAAGGGATAATCAGGGAAATTTAATTTTGTTAAAAGGTACCATAGACAATGAAAAAAATATCAAAAATTTTTATTGCAAGTTTTTCTGTTAAAGGTCCCATTTCTCAAGTATATACTTACTATGGAATTTAGTCAAATTTATAGGCAGTTTTTAAAAGAAAAAATCAAATCTTTCTAGTCATGTAAAAAAATTGCTTAAAATCACTGTTGATTGGAGAAATACAAATTAAAATCACCCCCATAGCTATCAGAAATGACAAATGCTGGAGGGAATGAGAGAAAAATAGGTACACTAATGAAATGTTGATAGAGTAGTGAACTATTCCAACCATTCTGGAGAACAACATGGGTCTATGCTCAAAAGGCTATAATATAAAACTGTGTATACTCTTTGACCCAGCAATACTACTTACTAGGTCTGTATCCTAGCGAGATCAAAGAAGAAGGGAAAGGATCTATATGTAAAAAAAACTATTTATAGTCTTTCTTTCTATGGGAGTAAAGAATTGGAAGTTGAGGAGATGCTCATCAATTGAGAAATGGTGAACAAGATGTGACCTATGATTGTGATGGGATACTATTGTGTTATAAGAAATGACAATGTAGGTTGTTTCAGAAAAACATGGCAAGCTCTATATGAACTGTTACAAGTGAATTGAGAAGAACCAGGAGATCATTGTGCATAGTAACAGCAGTGCATAATAACATAAGTAACAGTTGTAATGATGATCCATTGTGAAAGACTTGGTTACTCTGATCAATGCAATGGTGTAAGACAGTTCCAAAAAACTCATGATGCAAAAATGCTGTCAACCTCCAGAGAGAACTGATGAACTCTGTGCAAATTGAAGTAGAATTTTCTCATTTTTAAAAAATTATTTTTGCTTTTTCTTCATAATTTCACATGTATGATTTATATCATACTGCTTATTTTCTCAGTGGGTGGGAGGGTGATAGGAGGAAGGCAGAAAATTTTAGAATTCAAAACTTGAAAAGTGGCAAAAATAAGCAGTTTATTATTATTATTATTATTTTTTTAAAGAAGGCTGTTCTTACTATGAGCTTTATCATGGGAGGCTGATATGTAAGCACTTGCCTCTTAGGACCTAAACACACTTCCAAAGCCTTTGATGTTTCAGTATCCATTTATATGCCTTCTTTGATATGGCCCATGTAGCACCTGATTGTTCTCTTCTTTTTCCTATTAAAACTTAAATTTCCTATGTGTTTCTTCTTCAAAATATTGAGGAGAGATAGGTGTGAATGACCTTATAGTGATAGAATAGGCAATATTTAGCAGTAGATTGCATGTGGCATGTAAACGAGGAATAATTTTAATTTTTCTTATTTTGGGCCATTTTTTCCCCATACAGTTGTTATCTTGCTGTGTTTTCATGAATTGTCTATTTGGATCCCTTGACCATTTATTTATTTCTTTACTCTTTATTTTATTTTTATATTTTTGATTCTGTTCTTTTTATCTTAGATCTCCAACTTTTATCAGAGAAATTTATTATATTTTTTGCAGTTAACTGGAAAAATTTCCTTCTTTTTTTCTTTTATTTTTTAAATAGTATTTTCTCCCAATTATATGTCAAGACAATTTTTAGCATTGACTTTTATAAAATTTTTAGTTCTAAATTTTTCCTTTTCCTTTCCTCTCCTGAAAATATAGGTTATTTGATATAGTTTACATAAGTGCAATCATGTAAAACATGTTTCTATATTATAAAAAATTCCCTTCCAGTTTTATCTGTGTTGATTTACTTGTGGCAAATTCTTTTCAATTTTATTTAATCAAAATTATTTATTTTATATCTTGTGATATTCTTTATCTCATACTGGTTAAATCTCCCCTCCTTCTTTTATTTTATAATAGAACCTTTTATATCAATGTCATGAATCCACTTGATACTTCTTGTGGTAGGGAGTGTGAGATGTTCATCTAAACCTAATTTCTGCCAGACTGCTTTCCAGGTTTTTTTTTTTTTGTTTTTTTTTTTTAAACAATTTCTGTTTTATAGTGAGTCTTTACCCCAATAGTTGGAGTCTTTGGGTTTATTCAGGCATGCCTGAACGATGCTACTATATTTATTTGTTTCTGTATGTTGTATATCTGATTCCATGGAAAACTGTTTCTTTTTTAACCAATAACAAAGAGGTTTGATGATCACTGCTTTGTGGTATAATATGCAATATGGCACTGTATTTACTACCTCCTTGCCCCCCCCCCCATTTCCCTCAAAAGTCTTAAGTTTTCTTGTTCCTCCATATGTTTTGTTATCTTTTTTCTAGCTTTTGAAATTGCCATTGATGGTTTGATTGATGGAGAAATTTTAAAAATAAATTGATTTAGGTAATATCATTAGTATTTAATATATTGACACAACCTATTCATGAGTAGTTTACTTCGCTTTTATTTAACTCTGTCTTGATTTTTTTAGTGTTTTATAGTTGTAATTATATGATTCTTATATTTGACTTGGTGTAGATATACTCCTAAATATTTTATTCATTCTTTATTTTGTTCTTTTCATTCTAAAGATTGAATCCAATCCAATGAATTCAATGAATCCAATGAATCCAAGCATTCATTCTTTTATTCATCCTTATTTTGAATGGAATTTTTATTGCTATCTCCCTGCTAGGTTTTCTTTGATGTCTATATCTATGTCCACATATACATATATTATACTCTGCTACTTTTTTGTTGTTGTCATTTTTCCAATTAGTTTTAGTTTAATTTCTAGGGTTCATAATAATATATGCAAAAAAATTTTGTTTGCCTGTGCTTATTTACTTAATTTATTTTTTTCTCTTGCTAACATTTACTGTACTATGTCAAATAATAATAGTGATAAGGCATCCTTGCTTTCCTTCTATTATTATTAGAAAGACTTCTATTATTTCTTTACAAATTATATGTAGGTCTCCCTAAAATGTGGTGCCCAGAGCTGGATGCAGCCCTCCCTGATGATGTGCCTAGGACAGACTGCTGTGGGGCTCTCACCAGGGAAGGAGTTAATCAGCATGTCTAATTGTGCACATCACGGGCACACTAAGCTAACATACATGTTACCACTGGGCAAGGTGTGGAGGGGGTGACGTGAAAGCAATAGAAGTCGGGACCCCCGTGTAGGCCACAGTGGTGCCTGGAGGAATTGCAATGTGCTGCTTGTAGTTGGACCCATCCTACCTGATAGTCCCTTTATTGGAACTGCCATAGTACCTGGGCTGACCCTGACGGCCCTGAGCCAGGTGGTGACTGAATGATTCTGGCGGTTCCTTCTTCAGGTCATGCTGGCGGCTTCCTACTGGTCTCTTCTGGCCCCTGCGATTGAGATGGCAGAATCCTCAGGAAATTTTGGTGCCTTTGCTTTCTTCCCTGTGGCAGTTGGCTTCACCCTTGGAGCCTCTTTCGTCTACCTGGCTGATCTTCTGATGCCTTACCTGGTGAGTACCACTCAGCCCCAGGCTTGACGAGTCCACTGAAGGTAGGGGTTTCTTGCTTTGTGCAAGACTTTTATTCCCATAAAGATATGTGTCTGAATCTCAGGCTCTCTGTCAAATAGGTAATGGTCTGTAAACACATTTAGAATGCTTAGAGGGTGCTTTTGTTTCAAGAAATCTTTCTGAGAATTCTTTAAAGTGAAACATCTTTTAGGGCTGTGAATAATCTCCTCCTCCTCATCCCCATTTATCTGTCTGGTGTGTTCAGATTTTTGTATGTCAGATTTATTATGAAAAAGAGATACACCTGAACCAGTGCTGTGTGGGTGGGCATGTGTATGTTTGAGTATGAATAATAAAGAAGGGGAAGATGTGGCCTGTCTTCAGAGCTAACAGAGTAGTCAGGGAGATGTAATACATGCTAGAAAAATGCCATAGGAGCCCTGGCAAGCATACCCTCCCATTAAGTCTGGATGCATATAGTGCAGACTAAGTCTTGGGGTGCCAAGGGGTTGCAGAGTAGATGAGGCCACCAGGGTTGGGGGAGCCAGAAATCTCAGCCTCTTCTCTTGTGTGAGACTGACAGCGGGGTATCCAGGTGCTCCCAGGTGTGTCAGTGCTTACAAGCAGCTAGAAGGTCATAGGTTTAAAGCTTGAAGGGATCTTAGAGGTCATCAGATCTCCTCTTTACAGAGGAAGAAACAGGCTCAGGAGGGTTAAAGTCACTTGCCCAAAGTAGCAGAGCTGGGATTTGAACTCGGGTCTTCTGACTACAAAGTCGGTGTTCTTTCTGCTGAAGTCTAAGTCTCTGGTGTGGTGGTGGTTGTTGTTATAAAGGTGCCTGAGCCTGGCCCTGATGTAAGTGAGAACAAAGGCTGCCCCACTCCATCAGACCCTGACCTAGAAGCCTGCTAAAGGTTTCCTGGGCTCTCTTCCTTGTGTGCAGGCCAAACTGGCAGGCATAAATAAGTAGCTTGGCAGAAGTGAGCCAGTGGAAGAGGCCATGAGGCACAGATACTCTCAGGATTGGGAGGGGAAAAAAGCCAAAATCACAATTCCAGGGTTCAAACCAGTGGAAGAGAATCCATTTGGGCCACTCTTGGTTATAGAATGGCCCAGTCAGACTACCTCAGAGAGTATGTCATTTAACCTTTTTGAGCCTCATCTGTCCAGTGATGAAGAAGAGATTAGACCCAACTGCTAAAGTTCCTTTTGGATTTAGAAACTAATTAACACGATGACCCACCAAAGTTCCAAAGGACTCGTGATGACAAGCACTCTCCACCTCCAGAGAAAAAGCTGATGCATGCAGAGTACAGGTGGAGCATATCTTTTTCTTCTTTTTCTTGGCTCCTCTTCCTCTCCCCCCCAATCAGGGCTAATGTGGAGATTTGTTTTGCATAATTTTCTATTTGTAATGAGTTTTGTATTTCTTGTCTTTTCAATGGTTGGGGGGACAGGTGGAAGAGGGAGAGAATTTGGAACTGAAAATAAAATAATTTGAATTTTTAAAAAAAGTATCTTTCAGCTTTAAATCTATGACTCAAGTCCCAATTCAATAATCTTATGATCTTTAGTAAGACTGTAAATGCAAGTATACAAGCCCTACATCAATCACAACATAAGCTGGAGGAGACATAGCTAGCATACTGCTGCATATGTGGTCGTTTTGACCAAATAGGGGTTCCAGTGAGTTACGTCCTCCATGTTATGTGTAGAGTAGTGGGGCTTTGATCCCAGTGACCAGCGAGGCAGCTGAGCTCTCAGCTTTTTTCTTGGGGAATGACAAGGATTAATGAAGTCTCTGGCAAACCTGCATCCTGGGTCAGCAGAGCTGGGGGAAGTTGGTGTATTCTTCCCCTGCTTGGTAAAGTTCCACTCATCCCAGTCAGAGGAGAGGACAGTGTGTGGGTAGTTTGAGGACTCATTTAATTTTAAATGAAAGATTATTTGTGATCTTTTTCTTCTTTTCTTTTTTTTAATGACGGTAACCATAGTGACAATATGTCCCTCCATTGTACTGTGATACTGTAATCAGGTTGTCAAGTCATCCACATAATAATGGGCCCAAAAGGTTCTGGGTGTGAGGTACCACCCTCGGGCTTGCCAGCACTGCCACCCAAGCGTGTATGTAAGCTCGTCATTGGGAACAGCATGCTGAGCTATGGCCTTTTTCAGCCTCGGCACTGAGGGTCAGCTGAGAGTTTCTGATCGGCCCCTGGCATGTCTTATTCTGCTCTCCCCCTCCTCCCACCCCCATCTCCCTGGGCTTGGTCAGTGTTCAAAGACAAGTCTCTTGCAGCCTTGCCCTTTATAATGGTTATAGGTCATCATTCACTGGTACTAGGGGGCCCTGTCTATATTTGATCAGCTGCATGAAGTTAATCATTTTCACTGGACTGTGTAAATAGTTATTCCCTGATTTTCACCCTGTTACACCATTTCTTTCTCTTTCATCCATTTTCTTTTTTCCTTTCCCTTCTTCCTTCCTTTTTCTTCCCCCTTTCTTTCATATTGTCATATTCCCATTCTCCACCTGTCTGGAGGTGGTCCTGCCATGGGGAGTGGGGAATCTCCACTTAATGATCCTGAGCAGGAGTGTTCAGACCCAGGGTGGAAATAGAGTAGGTCAGAGCTCCTTGGTCAAGTAAAGCACAACAAGGCCTGTGTAGAGTTCTTAAATTTCCAGCTGGGCACGATCAGAATTGTGTTATTGTTCAGCCATTTTCAGTTATGTCCATCTCTTTGTGACCCTATTTGGGGATTTCTTGGCAAAGATACTGGAGGGGTTTGCCATTTCCTTTTCCAGCTCATTTTACAGGTGAGGAAACTGAGGCAAAGAGGGTGAAGTGATTTGTGTTGCATCACATAGCTAGTAAGTGTTTAAGGTTGAGCTTGAACCCCGGAAGATGGGTCTTTTTGACTTCAGGCTTGGTGCTCTGTCCCCTTGTGACACCTTGCTTCTCAAGATCAGGATGCTCAGTCTTTTTTTTTTTAATAGCTTTTTATTTTCAAAACATATGCAGAGATAGTTTTCAACATTCACCCTTGCAAAATCTTGTGTTCCAAATTTTTTTCTCTCTCTCTTCCCCTCCCCCTTCCATCCCTTAGACAGTAGGCAATCCAATATATGTTAAACATGTGCAATTCTTCTATATATATTTCCACATTTAACATGCTGCACAAGAAAAATCAGATCAAAAAGAAAAAAAAGATGAGAAAGAAAACAAAAAGCAAACAACAAAAAAAGGTGAAAGTACTATGTTGTGATCCCATAAGTCTCCATAGTCCTCTCTCTGGGTACAGATGACTCCCTCCATCACAAGTCTGTTGGAACTGGCCTGAATCACCTCATTGTTGAAAAGAACCGCATCCATCAGAGCTGATCATCACATAATCTTGTTGTTGCCATGTACAATGATCTCCTGGCTCTACTCACTTCACCTAGCTTCAGTTCTTGCAAGTCTCTCCAGGCCTCTCTGAAATCACAGGATGCTTAATCTTAAAACACAACAAAAAGCTGCCAATGCCTTTCCTTATAGATTGCTTTCCATCTACTCTGTAAATCTCTTTTATATACCTAGTTAGTAATAATAACATAATAGTTAACATTTATATTGCACTTACTGTGTGCTAGATATTGGGCTAGATGCTTTATATTTATTATCCCATTGATCCTTACAACTATCCTGGGAGGTAAGTGCTGTCACTATCTCCATTTTACAGATAAGGAACCTGAGGCAGACAGAGCTAATACATGACTGAAGCTGAATTTGAATTCATGTCTTCCTGATTCCAGGCCTGGTGCTTTATCTGGAGTCAGAGGGTCACCTATGTGACCTGCAGCAAGATACTTTCCCCACCAGGAACTTGATTTCTTCTTCTGTAGAATAAAACATTTAAATTAGCTTCAGTGCTAAATATTATCTTCCTATGAATAATAAATATAACTTGTCTATTAACAATAGATTGATATTAATGTCTACTTGAGAGTCATGTAATAGAGCATATTAGCAGTTTCTGGCCTTGACCCTCCTTTCTTTTTCATTATTTTAATTAATGACATAAAACTAGGTCCAGTGCAGTTGTTAACATGTTGGCTCCAAATCTGAAGAGTTCTTGATAGACTATAAATGAAGCTAAAGTGACTTTTTTTTTGTCTTCATTCCTTTCTCCCTTGCTCTCTCCCTTCTTCTCTCCTTCCTTCCCTCCCTCCCTTCTTCTCTTCCTCCTCCCCTCCCTCCCTCTCTTCCTCCCTTTCTTCCTCCTTTCTTCCTTTCTCCCTCCCTCCTTCCCTCCCTATGACCCTGAATAAGTCACTTAACTCTGTTGCCTCAGTTTCCTCATCTGTCAAATGAGCTGGAGAAGGAATGGTAAACCCTTCCAGTATCTTTGCCAAGAAAACTCCAAATGGGGTCATGAGAAGAGTGAGAACAGCCTGAAGAAAAGGCTTGGGTGTTGGGGAAATGATAACTCCCTTCAAGAATGTGAAGAAGCATTTTCACATGGAAGAAAGGATTATTTTTTTTTCCTGTTTGGATTTGAAGAGTCCTAGCAACTTTGTAGGTCTGACTATATCACTCCCCTGCTTAAAACCCTGCTGTGCTGGAAACCTTCCTTGATTTCTTCCTTGATACCCAGGGTATCAGTGAAGCTGCTTGGCTTTCCTTCCATTTGCCCACCATCTCCTGCTTTCATATACACAAATGTACAGGGTGTCCCCAAAGTCTTAATGAAGTTTTGAGCTTTAATGACTTGAAATATATTAGTGCTACCAACACATCAAAAAAAACCCCCAAAAACCCAACAACCTAGTATTTGAAATTTGAAAATAATGGTTGGTTTTATTAAAATTCAACATAATTGTCATCCTGTACTATTATCTTTCTAGTCAATTTTTGACCTTTGTAAGAACTATAATTGTTATTACTTGCTGAAAGAATATTTGTATTCAGACCTTAAAATCATGTAAAGAACAAGGTTTTGCTGTATATCTGACAGTTTTGATGTGATTGCACACAAGAAAAAAAATTTAATGGAAATAAATAGATTTGGTGGTCTACATGGCCAATCCAGATAACTTCCTTTCTTGGTCCACTTCCTTTCTTGGTCCACTGTTCTGAGAAAGTGTCATTTAGCAGTTGCCACATATGCAATAAAATGCTTAATGATAGGGTGCCCCAAGTATAAAAGAAATTTAGATAATTAAAATTTGGGGGATATAAATTTGTAGCATGTATATTTCTGATATTAAAACTTAGGGCCTATATCCTAAAGAGATCTTAGAGGAGGGAAAGGGACCCACCTGTGCAAGAATGTTTGTGGCAGCCCTTTTTGTAGTGGCTAGAAACTGGAAACTGAATGGATGCCCATCAATTGGAGAGTGGCTGAATAAATTATGGTATATGAATGTTATGGAATATTATTGTTCTGTAAAAAATGACCAGCAGGATGATTTCAGAGAGGCCTGGAGAGACTTGCATGAACTGATGCTGAGTGAAACGAGCAGAACCAGGAGATCATCATACACAGCAACAACAATATTACATGATGATCAATTCTGATGGACATGGGTCTCTGCAACAAAGAATTGTCTCAAACCAGTTCCAATTGTTCACTGAAGAAAACCATATACACCCAGACAGAGGGATATGAAATATGGACCACAACGTAACATTTTCATGATCTCTATTGACATTTGCTTGCATTGTGTTGCCTTTCTCTGATTCTTTTTTTTTCCTTGTAGATAGGATTTTTCTTGCATAACTTCTCAAGCATTTCAACATTATTAACATGTAGTGGACTTCCTGCCATCTAGGGGAGGGGAGGGGACTGGGGGTAAAATTTGTAATGGAGAGCTTTGTAAAGATCAATGTTGGGGAACTACCCACGTATATGTTATACAAATAAAAAGCTTTAATAAAAAAAAAAAAACTTAGAACTACACTAAAATTTTTGGGGCATCTATGTTTTATTTTAAAAAAACCAAGGTATTATAATAAGGATATATAATATAATAATAAATATTAATTATAATATTTATTCTTTATAATACATTTATTAATTATAACACCTATTACTTTTAGTATACAATATAAATCCTAACTTATTTATTAATTATTGTTATAATATTTTTATTATTTTTTTGAAGAGGCTCTAAAAGTTTGGAAGATCAGAAAAAAGGTTATATGGGAAGTGACGTCTGAGTTGAGCTTTGAAGGAAACTAGGGGATTGTAAGAGGCAGAAGTCAGGAAAGAGTATATTTCAGGAATGGAACTGTGAAAAGACAATAGAAAGGGAAATAGAAGGACCAGAAATATGGGTAGTTTGGCCAGCTTCTAAAGTTGAGTCAAGTATAACAAACCTGGAAATGTAGGCTAGAGTTAAGCTGAAAAGGATTTTGAATGCAAAGTTGTTTTGATTTGATCATCATGGTAGTAGGGAGCCACTGGAGTTTATGGAGTAGGGGAATGACACAGTCTGTCTTGTCCTTTTGGAAAATTACTTTGACAGCTGTGTGGAGGATGGATTTGAGAGGAAAGAGACCTGAGTCAGGGAGACCAAAAGGAGGCTATTGAAGTAGTCTAGGTGTAGGGTAGGGTGTGGTTGTGTGGTCAAGTGGAGTCATTTCAGACCCATGGAGGTTGTTGTTTGTCCTTGGCTCTTGAAGAGGACCGTGACATCATGGAGATGACTCCATGACAGGGAAGGGAATTGGATTTACCTGAGGGAGGGCTGGGCAGGGTCGCCTGCCTCACTCTCCTCTCCAGAGCCAGATAGAGATCAGGATGACTGGAGATGGCCCTGGATGCAGCGGGAGACCTGGGCATTTTTAAGTGAAGCTCTAACAGATCTCAGTTTAATTGAGGCAACACCCATTCAGTGATTAAGACTAAGGAAGAAAAAAATGAGGCAAAGAATGGCTACCTAGACAAAAATAAACAAATAAGTAAATAGATATGAACAGATCAGTCAATCAAAAACTAAATGAAAAAGGAGTGAATTTGGGAGAGAAGATGACGTGGCATCCTCTTTCATTTCCTCCCTCTACTCAGGAGCTACTTAGCGTTGACTTACCCTGTTCTAGCTGTGATGGGAAGTTTAAAGAAATGGTTAATAGGGGCAGCCAGGTAGCTCAGTGGATAGAGCACCAGCCCTGAAGTCAGGAGGACCTGAGTGCAAACCTGGCCTCAGATACTTAACATTCCCTAGCTGTGTGACCCTGGGCAAGTCACTTAACCCGTTACCTCAGCAACAAACAAACAAACAAAAGAAACGGTTAACAGGCAAATATATTATTTCAATTGTAGATCTCTTTAGACTCTAGAGCAAAATATTCTCTCATGCAAATACCTTCACCTTAACTACCTGTCAGGTCGAAGCTGTTGAATTTTTGTTTACTTCAGATGCATCTGGTTTCTCTATTAGCTGGTTATTTTTTTTTAATTGAAAATTTGGGAACCAAATGGAGAAGGATTGTGCTGGAATTGCTAATGGGAAGTGTACTGACAGGCATTACCCAATAATATTTAAATGTGGGGAATGGGATAGCACTAGAAAAATTTTAATCTTCAGAAAGATGATCTCCCTCTTTTAGGGAAAGATCTTTGCTGTGCTAAGAGTGGCCTTCCCTTGACATAATTTTTTTAAAAAAATAATAATAGCTTTTTATTTTTCAAAATATATGCAAAGATAGTTTCAACATCCATCCTTGCAAAACCTTATCTTCCAAACTTTTCTCCCTCCCTCTCCACTTTCCCCTCTCCTAGTTAGCAAGTAATCCAGTATAGGTTAAACTTATGCAATTCTTCTATACATATTTCCACATTTATCATGCTGCAGAAGAAATATCAGATCAAACAGGGAAAAAAGGTGAGAAAGAAAAAAAAAGCAAGCAAACAACACAAAAGATGAAAATACTATGCTGCGATCCACATTCAATCTCCATAGTCCTCTTCTGGATGCAGATGGCTCTCTCCATCACAAGGTCATTGGGATAGGCCTGAATCATCTCATTGTTAAAGAGCCATGTCCATCAGGATTGATCATCATATAGTATTGTTGTTGCCGTGTATAATGATCTCCTGGTTCTGCTCGTTTCACTCAGCATCAGTTCATGCAAGTCTCTCCAGGCCTCTCTGAAATCATCCTGCTTGTCGTTTCTTACAGAGCAATAATATTCCATAACATTCATATACCATAATTTATTCAGCCATTCTCTAATTGATGGGCATCCATTCAGTTTCTAGTTTCTAGCCACTACAAAAAGGGCTGCCACAAACATGCTTGCACATGTGGGTTCTTTTCCTTTTTATATGATCTGTTTGAGATCCAGACCCAGTAGAGATGACAGTGATGTATTCTAAGAGCTCGGTAAGTTAGACTTGAAAGGGGCCTTAGAATTTGAATCCAGTGTCATCATTTTGTCAGATAAGAAACTGAGGGTGAGGATCCCCCAGAAGCTACATTGGGTCAGACTAGTGATTGATGTCTCACAGGTATCTAGCGCGTTTCTTTTTGATAGATGATGAAGATTGTGCCATCTTTGTAGCTTTGTTCTTATAGGAGCAAATTCCTTCAGTAAAGTCCTGTTTCATTCTGGAGTAGAGATCACTCAAAGGCCATTCCTTTAAATTCCAGCAGGCCCCAATTAAGCTGGAAATGCCCCTTGGATGCCCTAGTGATGACCTGTATTATTTGTTGACCAGCCCATCCACATCCAGAAAGATTCGTCAATGGGTTGAACTGAAGCGTGATGATTTTTATACCTCTATGGGCTTGCTGATGGTACATAGCCAGACAGAAGAATTCTGTGACAGAAACAAAATGGAAGGGAAATGGGAAAATGTTGGAGTCTCACAAGTACTGGCACAGTAGATAGAGTGCTGTATCTGGAATCAGGAAAACCTGAGTTCAAATTTGATTCTGGGCAAGTCACTGAATTTAGTCAGTCTCAATTCTCTCCTCTTTAAATGGGATGATAATCATACCTATCTCCTGAAGTTGTAATGAAGCTAGAATGAGATGATATTTGTAAAGTGCTTTGTGAAACACAAAGAGCATTGCATATGCTAGCTGTTAGTAATTTTAATTCCATGGAAAAAAGTATTTCTGTATAGTTAGTAATCTCTAAAATAGTGGAGGTCTTCTCAAAGACAGAATCAGTCTGATTCCTCTTGTTGTTGCAGTAAGAAGGAGAATGAGATACAGCCTGACAGTTTCTTTTTGACACAATCCCTTTGAGGTTTCTTTAACTGGGAAGAAGATATTTCCCTCAAAACCACCGTACTCATGTACATCCTCCTCCTCCTCTTAAAGAGGGACCCTGTGGGGGGGTGATACCCATCAGTCACTATTCATGGACTCATAAAGTATTGGAAGGGACCATTCTTTGAAAATCAGCTTGAGAAAAGATTTCAGATTTCCTGATTAGGCCATTTGCTTAACTCCACTTAATTTGATATTTATGGTAGTTAGAGGGAAAAAACTAACTATAGAGTTAGATATAGTTAGTTGTTTGCACAGTTGACCCATTGCCCCTTGGGGGTGGGAGAGAGAGACAGAGAACAGAGACAGAAGAAGAGAGGTGGGGAGAGATTGAGGGAGATAGGGAGGGACAGAGATGAGAGAGAGAGACAGAGAGACGGGGAGAGAGAGACAGAGAGGGACAGGGGAGAGGGAGGGAGAGGGAGTGTGTGCATGTATTTAGACAGCAGTACTTCCTGTTCTTTGAGCCCTGGAAACTTTCAATCAGGGGAACTTTCTTTAATAATGGTCATATAATCTTAATCGGTACCTCAGTGTCTAATGTTTGTGGACCTGTCTGCTGGCATGGAAAGCAGTTCTTGCTGCTGAGTCCTTGCTGGAAAGGAATTCATAGCTGAACTGCAATTCTGAGCCTCCAGACAAATAGGGCAATCCTTTGCACGTTGGTGTCACCAGCACTTTTACACAGATGATGTTTGGAAAAGGTCAGCATCTAGATATAGCCAGCTTATTAAATAGTCATCTAAGGGATAATTAGCAGGCGTTGGTTACAGTTGGTACTTCTGTAGTCTGATTCATGAGCCTTAAAAATCTTCTTTGATCTTTGGAAAGGTACTTTCCCCTTGTGATCTTATTGATATTTAGCAGGGTTAAAATGCCCTTTAAAATGCCCATTGGGTTGGAAGATTCTTAATTTTATGGATGCTGATTCTAGGAGAAAATAGAGAGTGCAGGTGGTTTAGGTGCTATATAGATGTCCTATAAGGCATAACGGATTAGTTGATGGGACATAGATCTTGAATTCTCATCTTCCTCTATGCTTGCTCACTTTTTAGTGTTTGTCTCAAATGTATTTTTTTTTTTTTTTTTTTTTGCTGAGGCAATTGGGGTTAAGTGACTTGCCCCGGGTCACACAGCTGTTACGTGTCTGAAATCAGATTTGAACTCAGGTCCTCCTGACTTCAGGGCTGGTGCTCTATCCACTGCACCACCTAGCTGCCCCCCCTTTTTTTTAATTCTTTTTTTTTTTTTTTTGCTGAGGCAGTTGGGGTTAAGTGACTTGCTCAAGGTCCCACAGCTAGGAAGTATTAAGTGTCTGAGACCAGATTTGAACTCAGGTCCTCCTGACTTCAGGGCTGGTGCTCTATCCACTGCTCCATCTAGCTGCCCCTCTCAAATGTATTTTTATGTACCATTCCCCTTCCCCCCATATATGTGTTTCCCCCTTGCTGGTCCTTTATAATTTGAGAGAAAGATGCTAAAGATCTGTGCGAGCAGCTATCACAAAGTCCTTTCCCATAAGCCTGCCTCTGTTGTTCATGCTCACTGTATTCTTTCTTAGTGAGGTCAGTTCTGTCTGAAAGTGAAATAGTTTTCTTCCTCAGACTAGTGAATTCTGGCTGAGAGAGAGAGAGAGAGAGACCCTCGGTGCTCTCAGTGGTCTGTGTTGCAGCAAAAATGAAGACTTTAATGGCAGATCTACAGCATGTGGATTTGTAATGTACCTTTGTATTACCTTTCTTTTCCTCTACCATCTGGAAAATGTAGATGATGATAATAATAATTACAATAATAATGATACCTCTAAAATTTATTTCATAGCATTTGCTTCTCTTGCATGACGATGTCAGTAATTTTCATGGATTTACTTATCTCCATGCAGATGATCCCATGTAGATCTATATATTCAGCCTTAATCCCCCCTCTGAGCTCCAGGATTGCATTGTCAGCATTGCCTTTTGGACATCTTGACCTGGGTGTTCTGTCATCTCAACCTCAAGGCCTAATCATCCCCTGCATTGTACTAAACATATTGCTGAGTGATTTAATCTCAAATGTTATAATATTTAAATGTTTTGCAAACTTTAAAGTGACATGAATATCAAGCTGTTGTTATTGTTGACTTGTTATTTTAATTCTTCTCATCATTTTTGATAGTTTAGATAGAAATGTTCCTAGGAAAAAATGCCTTCCTCTTATTAGTCTTATATTAAGTGTTCTTGCACTCTTGAAGAGGTAGATAAAATAATGGCTTTTTGAAATTGAGTTGTGATATACACTCATCTTCTAAAGGCTCACTGAAAAGCATGTTTGGGGAACAGCTCCAGTGATAGCTCGAATGAGAGGGCTCATATATACCTCATTTTGTTACTGTGTGATTTTGATTTCATTGGTTAAGTATATTTTAAAAGCTTTTCATTCCATATAGCTTGAAGTTTATGAGAATTCAGTATGGTATTGTCCATTAAAAACAAATATTTTTCTTAAACTTTTATGGATTAATGCTATGTCTGAGTGATGATGGGCAACAGTTAAACCTGCAGTGTTGTCTGGTTCTAATATGGTTTATTTGTTGTATTTTTTTCCTTCCTTCCTTCCTTCCTTCCTTCCTTCCTTCCTTCCTTCCTTC
>JAJPUD010021351.1:0-23187 GCA_023553655.1 Myrmecobius fasciatus | reverse complement strand
TTTCAAAGACAATTGATCATATGCTTTCAATTACTGATTTGGACCCACAGGCTTTTAAAATAAGCAGCAAAAAGACAAACTGATCCAATTAGTCATCAGCAGCAATTCAGTACAGTCACTTATTTACATTTACAGTGATTTATAATAGTTGATTACTTCTGTTTCAGTAGATAACTCCAAAAGCAACTCTCTGCTCTAATGATTTTAGAAGTCTTGCTGTTAATATAACAGAAACACAAGACTGTGATCCCTCAGATTCCTCAGAATACTTTCTGGGGTTCCATGTATTCCATTGCAAAACTAAACCCAAGCAACCAAAGATGATTTTCAAAGGTTCTAATTATATGGATTCTGCATGTTTCTAAGGCAAAAGAATCTATTAAGATTGCTGGTTATCACTCATTTGAATACTATTTTCTGGAATTCAACAAAGGTAAAGCCACTACCACTACCACTGGAGAGAATCTAAGGTTGTAAATAAAAGCAGGGCTCCAGTTGGAATGAGAGGGTAAACAAAGGTGGCAGGGCTCATACTCACAATGGCTCCAATTTAACACAAGTCTGGCCCTTTAATCAAAGCAGAATCAATAGCTTCAGACCAAAGCATAGAATTTCCCAACAAAGAAACCACCACAGAGCCTGACAAACAGCTTCCCTAGGTCCCTGAAACATATTTCCTTCCAACAGGCCCCATCTCTGGAATTGGGGAGTGAGCCAAGGGTCCCTCCTGCCCACAGTTTTGTTCCTTCCGTTCCAAAAGGTGCTTGCTCTCTGGCCCTAATCTGTAGCATGCCCCTGCTGTGCAGCTGTTGAACGCTCCGTTGTGGTCACCAGAATTTGCAACAAGCCTAGAGCCCAACTTTGGATACTCCACTTAAACAGGCAAAACTCAGAAGCCCAAGGGGTCAGATAGGTTTGGGACAACCACCACAAATTCAGGAGTGGGGAGAGGGGGAGCCTTTGCTTGAAACCAAATCTTCCTAGATGCTTCTAGAACCTCAGCTTTCTTTCCCAAACCCGATATCGGTTCCCCCTTCACCATACGGCTAAGTGCAGGACATGGCACGGCCTGTTCCCGTGGCTCTTTAGGACTGCCACCGTGTCTCAGCAGCTCATGCTCCTGGGACTGTGTTAGCAACCAGAGGACGGCTAGTGTTTGGGGTCCCTTGCTGTGAGCGAGCTGTGCATGTGCTTCACGTGGGTGTGGGTGACACCTGCGGGCCCCACCTGGTGTCAACGTGACTTGAGGGGGAGGGGCCAGGGTAAATGCTGGGTTTGTTTGCTTATGTGAATACTAGTTGCAAGAGGGGCGAGGCCCCCGCGGGGCTTTCAAGCAGTTATATAGACGCTCCAGACCAAGACCTAGGAGCACACAAGCTGCTAATGACTTACATGGGTCAGGCCATCTAAGTGCAGCTCCGGGCGTCGTGTTGCCCTTAAGTCAAGACCCAGGAATAGAGGGAAGGAGGAACTGTGAAGTGGGGCCTGAAGGACTTAGGGGGCAGTTAGGCTTCGATGGCCAGGTTCAAGCTGTGTGTCATCACATCCCGCGCCCGAGCCAAACCCGCTGGGATTGCACCCAACTTTCCCGCCCTCTGGCCCGGCGGGCGGTTGGTGGAAGTTGGAGGCAGTTGGGACTGGCCCCATCAGGTTGGAACCGGTCTAGGCCCGGCCAGAAGAGGAGGGGGAGGGGGAGAAGGAGAAGAGGAGGGTTGGGTAGAGGCCGCCTCGCGCTCTCCCTGCGCGCGTGACTCACGCTAGCCGCTGACGTCAAGCGTGCGCGCGCGGCGGGGGGGCTCTACGTACGTGTAGTGCTGCGGTTTCTCGGGCTGCGCCTGCAGCACCTGGGCGGTGGCGGCCGGGGGCGCCGAGGAAGCCGCGGAGCCGCCAGGCCCGGGGCCCTTCGACATGGTCCTGTCTTCCTCCCTCTTCGCCGCTCCCCTTTTATTATTCAGTCTGCGCGGTCCGCGCCGAGGACCGAGTGCGCCTGCGTCGCGCCATGAGAACGTGAAGCACCCCCGTGAAGCCAGACGGACTGCTGGGAGTTGTGGTCGGTTACGCCTGCATAATCTTAGCGTGGATGAGGACTTTCAACGAAGGAAAGGACCACAACTCCCAGGCATACCATGCGGCGACTGCCCCGGATGCTGAAGGGCCCAGGGTCGCTTCTGGGGATTGTAGTCCTAACCAGTACCGATTTCTTGCCCTGTGCATTTGAAGCTGTGGAGGGAAGGAATCTTCCTCTTAACCAGATCCTCCAGAAGCAGGAGAGGCCAAGAGCGGGGTCATTGCTGAAGATATCTATGAAATAGACTATATAATAGATTCCCAAATTCCCCGAGCATTGTAAGAGTGGTAGAGAGTAAATAGGGTATGAATCATTGTGGCATTTAATGTACATTAAGTTAATTTTTTTTTTTCTATTCTGGGTTATCCTGAAATTTTTAATCATTTGGAAAGTACTCCAAACCACACAGACAACTGGAAAGAAAAGTTCTTTTCTTGATTGAGGTTGCCTGGTTTCCTCTGAATAACTGTTTCATTCTAATTTATTTTTTTTCCTTATTGTTTTATTGATGCTCTTTTTAAAAAAAACAGCTTTGTTGATTTCCACTAATTCTCTCCATCTGACATCTGAATGATGTCATCTGAAATGAGTGATGACATCTGAAAATGTATTTGCCTCAGACGATCTCAGGTTCCTGATGTCTGCTGAAAAGCAGGAGGCACTTTCACCATCACTTTTAAGAAGTCATGATTGCTCTTCTTTTCAGTGGCTCCAATAGGACTGGAGCAAAGAGAAAAGTGTTCTTCCCTTAGTGTGGTCTGAGTGAGAGGCAATAGCTAATACCAACTTAGAGTGGCAAGAAGCAGGCATTAAAGTGTCCATTCAGGGCATAGTTGTACGTTTTTGGTCTAAACCACTCATTTAACAAGCCTTCCTAGATACTGTACAAGACTTCCAACTTTTCAGTGGCCCAGATCTTTGTTAATTTCATTGATTTATACTCAGATTAAACATTTATGATCTTAAAAGTATTACAGGTAGTTTTTAATAAGTAACATTTACCTTGCTTTCTATCTTGAAGATTTTATAAATGTGTTTATTGAGTGCTGAAAGGCATATTTTTGCCATGCTTTTATTAGGTGTGACTTACATTTGCCTTTTTTTTTTTCACATTGGATATATAATGATTGTCATTAAGGGAACAAACATCTTTAATAACTTTTAAGGAAATAGAAAATTGATTCCTTAAGTGATGCATGCATTTTCTTCATTACTCAACATAAACTCAGGGGAGTTTCTCTTTATTACTGAGGGGACCCCAAACACATCCGTAGCTAAGCTACTTCAGAATCTTGCATGAAGTCCTTAGTTAACTTTTACTATTTAGAACATTTGAAGTGGAATATATATATATTTTTTGCTGAGGCAATTGGGGTTAAGTGACTTGCCCAGGGTCACACAACTAGGAAGTGTCTGAGACCAGATTTGAACTCAGGTCCTCCTGACTTCAGGGCTGGTGCTCTAACCACTGAAGTGGAATATTAAAAAAGAACAAGGCTTAACTTAATGATATACTTCCATTATTTTAAAATTCACCTTAAGTGTTAATTGCCTTACCTATAAAAATGAGAGATTTCACTAGATGATCTTAAAGGGCCCTTCCAGATCAAAATTTGATTTGACTAGTGACCCAAAGTCCCAATCTAGTCATTTTGTTGGCAGAATGAACAGCATGAGATTGCTTCATTCAATTTGAAATTTAACTGCATAGCATAAATTTCCAAAGCAGTGTTCCAAAATTATTTAGATAGATCTATTGGTGCTGATATTTTTGAAACCCCTCTTCCATTTGAATGAAAACTTTATTTTTATTATGAACTTGGCAAACATTAAATGAATATCAGTGTTCAAAGAGGAGAAAAAGATTATGAAATTGTGAACTTCCATTGTGTAGTTTATTTTTCTTAGAGTATATTTAAATATATTTGGTTTTTTAAAGTGCATATTAAATTTAACACTATAATAACAAAACAAAAACTGGCTTGTTTGTGCTCCTTTCTGAATTTCTTTATACTATTTTCCATGTAATTTGTTAAGTTTACTAACCTTTCTTTCCCTTTTTTGCATCTCACAATCCAACTCTCACATCAGTCTCCTATCCTTTTCTCCAAACATAAAAAAATATCATGGTCAAGCAGAACAAATTCACATGTTGACCATGTCTGAAAATGTGCACCTGTAGTTTCTCACTTTTCTGCCCAGAGTTAGGAAGCCTACTCACTCATCAATTAACTTCCTCATTTCCTATGTCACTTTCCCCCATTTTTCATCTCTTAAGAATATTTTCTTTTAAAATACTGAATGAAGGATTGTTAGGTAAGAGTGATAATCTGCCTCAGATTGTTATTTGTATATACAATGCCTTGTGATAATTATTTTTAAATTGGTCACATAATTCACAAATTCCTTTCTCAGGTCTAGCAGAACTGGAAAAAAAAAGTATAGAAGTATGGGAATAACAGTGTGATTAAATCATCTAGAAAAAGTCTTGGACACAGAGGAGACTTTTAACTAGAGCCCCAGTCCAATTCTAGTTCCTTATTTACATAAAAAGGAATTGACTGAGTACAAATGAAGGAGAAATGTCAATATGTCACTTGTTTTGAAACTGAAGCTTTGTTTATAGCAACATTAATTTTTATTATGTTGTGGGAGGCAGTGAGATATAATATTGAAGGCAGGAATACTTGAGTCCAAGTCCTGAATTTAGCACATAATGGCATTGTGGCCTGTGCCAGCCCCTTAACCTCTCTCTCTCAGTGGTCCAGGCAAATTCCTTAATGTAAGTTGCTGAAGTTTTGACCAGAGCTGGTTGAAGAAGGTTCATATTACAGTTATCATCACTAATGAAATCCCAGATTCCGGCCCCATCCCTTCTGCAGGATAATTCTAAATATGTGAAAGTCTTGGGTAACTAAACATTTATTGTGGGATAAATGTGTAGGTAAACAAGAGAAGAATGGACTTTAAAAAAGAGATCAGAGCTTGGGAGATACTGATAATGGCAGTGATGCTTACAGGCCCTTTTGTGTGTCAAAGGCTGAAATATTTCTGTGAATATACTATAATTCTCCTTTGATATCAATGATAATGATTTTATTCATCCATTTTATTTTTTCAGAGGAAGTTGGGGTTAAGTGATTTTCCCAGTGTACCTGAGACTGGATTTGACTTCAGGGCCTGTGCTCTGTCCATTGTACCACCTAGCTGCTTCTATCACAGTTACTTAATATTTTCATTTAGTAGCAGGGGGAAGCTCTGAACAGGAACTATAGATTAGAACATTCAGAGTTTCTCTGTTTCAGTTTCCTTTCCTGGTTGCCTGGCTGACTTTAGGGGAATAACTGTGAATCACATTTTGGTATTCTGTACTCACTCTAAGCCTGATTCTTAAGGAAGATTAAATGTCCTAATTCACCCAAGATATTAATTTAGGCAAAGAGAAGGACCAATAATGAACTTTTTTTCTTTGTCAAATCAGTAAGCATTTCAGAACATACCGTATAATGTGCTAAGCACTATAATAGGCATTAGAGATACAAAGATTAAAAAGAAAATACTTCCTTTCATGAAAGACCTTGCATTCTACTGGGGAAAATAGCATATAAGTATAACAGATCTGATCCAGGAGACTGGAGTATTCTCTTGTATTAAGGTATATGGACTGGAGAAGAGTTAGGCTTTTTCTCATTTGTTTCTAGCTCTGGCTAGGGAATAATTGGGCTTGTCATCCTACTAAGAGTCATCCTTCTGTGAAGAGTTGTAATTACATTTTAGCATTTCCTCTACCTCATCCCCTCCCAGATTTATGAAGTAGCCATCTGTCTAGAAAAGTCCATCTCTCAAATCATAGTCACCTGTGATTGGCAAGAGGAAAGATACAGGAAAGAGAAAAAGCAGACCACCAGCTGGGACCTCAAAAGCTAGTCTTCAATTTGCCTAAAAGACATGCTTTTGGTGCCATAACTCCAGGGAGAGGAAGTGAAGAAATCCTCTCCACCCCCATCATGAAAAGCCCAATGGAAAACTGTTGGAGTCTTAAACCACACATTCAGAAAAAGAATGAGGGCAGAAGTTTTCTCCTTTTGAAGTTGTCTGAGTGGGTGGAGACCAACTAGAAACATTCCCTGTACGAGGAGGATAGCGGGCATCTCCCTAACTAGAGTGGTCAGAAGTCAGTCCTCAATGGGAAATGCTGTAGCCAGAATACATATCCCTGGAAGGGTCTGTGCTCCTCAAGAAGAAGCGGAGGAGGTTGGTGGGTGATCCAGGGTTAGGGTATGACAGAGTATGAATGTCAAGAGAGGGGAGCATAAAGGTTAACTGCTCACCTCCAGAGTAAGAATGGGAAAGGGGAAAAGTGCTATCAGAGACAAATGGCCTGGGGGAGCAATGAGGAAAGGGGGATAAGCAATTTTAGGAAGAGTGAGATATGGGGGGAGAGAACAGAAAAGGAAGATTTGGGTGCATAGAGACATTTCAGAATTCTTACAAATGAAAGTAGAACCCTTGTGGTTGGTGATGAGAGCACCTATGTCTGACTCAAATGGAGTCTGAAAGATGGATTGAACAGGTTAAGCAGTTAATGAACTGGACTTTGAGAATAGAAACTCTATGAATATCCTTTATTGCTGCCAGGATAGTTTGGAGGAGGAAGGCTGAACTAGGTACTGAACTCCTCGAGGGAGACAATAACTTGTTCTCTGAGATCTGGATAAGATGACATCTGTATAGAGCTCACTCATCAAAAGAGTGGTTGCTAAGAGACTACAGCAAAGGGAGAGTGTGAAGTGTTATTGGGGAGGAAAAAGATATTAAGGAATTTTTCTATAACCTGATTACAAGGTGTATAGAAGTTCCTCCATCAGCCTGATGGGTGTGACCATGAATGTTGTTGAACCCAAGGAACTTCTAGGGATTAGCTAAGAGCATCACCTACTGATGCTTGGGACTACATTAAGAAATAAACTGTAACAGAGATAACAAGAGATAGGGAAAGTCTTAGACATATATATATATAAAAGCAGGGGTTTTTTGGTTGGTTTTTTTTTTTTTGGTAGTGACAAAAAGACCCATCATTCAGAGAATAGCTAAACGTATGGTATATGAATGTAATGGGAATACTATTATCTTATAAGAAGCAATGATGAGAATGGTTTCAGGGAAACCTAAGTACAAACTTATGCTGACTGAAGTGAGCAGAACAGGAACAATTTATATTCTAATATTATAAACTTTAATAGCTTTGATCAACTCAATAATCAATTATGATTCTTTGGTACCAGGGATGAAGAATACCACCTACCCTGTGACAGAAAAGTGATAGAAAAACTACATAAAATGAGACATGTTTTTGAACATGGTCAATACATGGTTTTGTTTAACTTGGACTATGGGAGGGAGCCAGAAAAAGAAGATGTCCGGCTCTGACAATTAGCTAAGTCAATAGGAGTAAGGGAGGGGGATGGAACTATAATTTTAGGAATTATCTTCCCTCTAGGGTAGTCATTCTGCACTGACTCCCAAACAGCAGATGCAAGTTGATAGCCCAGAGAGGTGCTACAGAAGGATAAGATAAGAGACAGTGTGATATAGTGGAAAGAATGCAGGAGTTGGGAGCTGGGAAATACTGGGTTCAAATCCTATTTCTGATACTTTCTAATTGTGTCATCTTAAGCAAGACATTTAACTTCTTTAAATATCAATTTCCTTGTCTATAAAAGGATGCTGGATTTGATGACCTCTGAGATTCCTTCTAGTTCTAAATGAATATGGGCTAAAGTTCCATGGTCACCAAATAAGGTGTCTGCCTCTAGTACTGAAAAAGAAGGCCAGTGTCTTGTTTGTTATGTTGTTGTTTTTGAGGGGGAGGGGAGCAGCCAAGTTTCAGTTCATATCAAATAGATAAAAAAGGAATCTGAGAGAAAGAGGTCTCAGATGAAGGGAGTTTTGTTAATAGTGGAAGAAACAATAGGACTGACATGAATTAGGGATAAGAAAATGGTAAGTAGGTACAGGAGAGAGGAATAGTTTTCACTTAGGCAGTACCCAGAAATTTAGCAGCTAGGCCCAGTGGATAGAGAACAGGGCCTGGAATCAAACCTAGCTTTCTGACTTCAAATCTAGCCTCAGACTTTTACTATCTGGGTGAGCCTAGGAAGTCATTTAACTCTATTTGCCTCAGTTTCCTCACCTGTAAAATGATTTGGAGAAGGAAATGCCAAACTACTCCAGTATCTCTGCCAAGAAAACCTCCAAATGGGCTCACTAAATTGTACATGACTAAACAACAACAAAAGAAATTTTACATCACTGGCATTAGGAGAGGAAAAGGGTATTTGCTAACCATAGCCTGGGGATATGATATCATTTTACTGGGGTTCTCTCACCAAGAGTGAATTGTAAAGAGTATATTATTACCCTCTCTATTCCTAGGGAATTTTCATATTCAGTACTACAGAGGAAGAGAGATTGAGGCTATAATTGATGGCCACTGCCACAAATGAGGTGCTAAATGTTTCAATCTTGTGACTGAATCCATTAGTCTAGGTGTGAATCCATTAGTCATCAACAAACATTTATTTTTTCTTTTTAAAATTTTCTTTTTTTATGTTATGTGTATATATTCATCTTTTACACATTTCCACATGGGTCATGTTGGGAGAGAAAAATCAGAACAAAAGGGAAAGATCATGAGAAAGAAAAAAATAACAGAAGAAAAAAAAAGTGAAAACAGTATGCTTCAATCCACATTCAGTCTCCATAGTTCTTTCTCTGGAAGCAGAAGGCATTTTCCATATTGGAATTGCTTTAGATTACTGAATTGCTGAGAAGAGCTAAGTCTATCATAGGTTGATCATCTCACGATCTTCTTGTTACTATGTATAATGTTTTCATGGTTCAGCTCCCTTCACTTAGCTTCAGTTTATATAAGTCTTTCCAGGCTTTTCTGAAAGCAGCCTGTTCATCATTTCTTATAGAACAATAATCCATTATTTTCATATATACAACTTATTCAACCATTCCCTAACTGATAGGCATCCACTCATTTTCCAATTCTTTGCTATCAGAAAAAGAGCTGCTACAAACATTTTTGCACATGTGGATCCTTTTCCCTTTTTTATGATCTCTTTAGGATACAGACCCAGTTTGCTGGATCAAAGGATTTGAGCAGTTTTATAGTCCTTTGGGCATAGTTCCAAATTGTTCTTTAGAAGGGTTGGATCATTTCACAACTCCACCAACAATGCATTAGTGTTCCAGTTTTCCCACATCCCTCTAACATTTATCTTTATCTTTTCCTGGTATCTCAGTCAATCTGAAAGGTGTGAGGTGGTGCTTTAAAGTTGTTTTAATTTGCTCAATAAATATTAAGTGCTTATTATGTGCTAAGTACCATACTAAGGCCTATCAAGACATCATTGTTGTTGCTCATCCTTCACTTTCTAAGATTACCATGATATCAGGAAGGTGACTGTAGGACTTACAAGTGAATTGGAGGGCCGTGCAAGGTCACCTGCCTCCCTCCCTCCTCGGAGCTGGAAGCATAAGGTGACTCCAGTTGAAAGAGATGGAGACAGAAGTTGGAGTGTTTGGTTAGAGGAACATAGGAGAGTGGGGAAGGGAGGAGTAAAGTAAAAGAAATGAAAAGGTAGCAAGGAGCCTGGTTGTGAATAGCTTTTTTAAAATTTAAATTTAATTTTTATTTTTAGTTAGACATTTTCTCCCTCCTCCCATCCCTATTCCTACCATTGAGAAAGCAAGAAATATGATATATACAGATAATGCAAAACATATTTCTGCATTAGTTGTGTTTGGGGAGGGGAAAACAAGAAAAATAAAAAGGAAAAAATATGCTTCAATCTGCACTCTTGGTCCATCAGTTCTCTCTATAGAGGAGAATAGCATTTTATATTAAAAAAAATCCTGTGATTGATTTTAGTATTGATGGGAGTTACTAAATCGTTGTGAATCACTTTTAAGTAACAAAGGACTTTATATTTGATCCCGGAATGATAGGAAGCCATTAGAGTTTGAATAGGGAAGCAAAATGGTCAGACCCTATACAACAAGCATTTATTTGGAGGATGGGTTGAAGTGGGAAGAAATTTGAGGCAAAGAGGTCAATTAGAAGGCTATTATAGTGGTCTAGGAACAGCTAGGTGGAGGATCTGAGTTCAAATCCAGCCTCAGATACTAGTTATGTGACCCTGGGCCAAAACCCCATTTGCCTCAATTCTTAATCTGTAAAATAAGGACACACTGGAGAAGAAAATGGCAAATTACTCCAGTATCTGTCAATAATTGTAGAGCTAGACACGACTGAACAACAACAATGGTGGTCTAGGTTTGAGGTTCTTGGGGATGGGGGTTGCACTAGGTAGCTAGCTGAATGAAAAGACTTCTGAGAGATGTGAGGACAGAAATGACTAGATTTGGCAACAGATTGGATATGGGCGATGGTTGTGAGGTTGCAAGCCTGCATGACTGGGAGAACAGTGTCCTTGAGTGTAACTGGAAAGTCGGCAGGTTCGAGACAACAGATAAGGAGCTCCATTTCAGATACATTGAATTGGAGATGTCCTAAAGGCAAGACTGGAGTTCCTCAGAGAGATGAAGACTGAATCCATAGCCCTGGGGATCATCTGCATAAATGATAATTGGACTCTTGGAGTTTGAGAAGAGACTGGGGGGGGGGGGGGGAATGGACTGGTTCTTGACTGACTGCATGGCCTGGGAGCTCAGATTCATGTTCTGGGCTGGATCCTTGAAGTGAGGGACTGATCTCTGAGGCTCAGGTTACTGAAGGTGAGAGACCATGTAAACTGGGCCAAGTATGTTGACAGATTTCTTGAGAAATAGTCATTGTCAGGGTGGAGTGTTAAACAAGCACTAGGTACATACTTAGTTTGGCTATCTCATTAACTTCACATGTATATTCATGTACTCTTATGATTTCTCCTTCTCTGGCTGTCATTGTGTCCAATTATTACATAATTGAGGAAATATGTTAGCTCATAAATTCTTGTTTAATCTTTTTACTAAAATCACTATTTTCACAGATGTTCTAAAAATATAATTATGTAAAGTAACACATTTACAAAAGTGTTATCAATTGCTACTGTTTCTTTTTGGTACTCTTCTTCCCACAATGTTTTGTTATAAATGAATATCCAGTAACATGATTTGTGCAATTCTTTAGCTATAATTTACCACCCTTTATGAAATCAAATTTTAAATGTATGAAATATTGTAAACAGTCACATTTACAATATTAATCTTACATCGAGTCATATTTGTGTATTGATATATTAAAGTAGCAGTTGGTTTTACTAATTTAGAAAGTCTCTCCTACAGATGCACTGTGAACACTGCAGTACATAACCTCAAGGTAAATACGCTTAGGCTCTGACAGAAGACTTTCCAAGTTGCCTGAGCCTGACACAAATACAATTCATTTGCATTGACTTTCTATTGTAGAGCTTTGCAACAAAGGGAAGGATCCAAACATAGCTCTATTTCGTCCAATCAGAGTGGCTAACTCGAGGAAAATTCTGATTCGTCCTTTCTTCTTTCCAAACGTCCAATCACCGTGCTACTTTAACAGCCAATCAATGGTCTGTATTTTCACCAATCAGGCAGCAGGGCTGGAGCACGGCCTTTGTGTCGGGGGATGTCAGCGCGTCGGCGAACGCTTTGGCCAATAGAAGCAGTCGTTGGTGTATGCAAATAAGATGTCTATGACGCAGAGACGCAGCGTGAGGCGTGGGTATAAAAAACAAGGTGTCGAGGGGAGGTGTCGAGCGCAGAGCGGTTTGGTCGTTGATCAGAGCGGGAGTATTCCCGGACTTTTGCTACTCAGAGCGAGGCGGTGTCAACGGCATCGCGGAGCGGACAGAAGCGGCGGTATCAGCTGTGAATCCAGCGAAGAAAACATCGACTGTTCGTTCGGTGGGTGTACGCTTATTGCTGGATTTAAGCATCGATCGAGGCCTTTTACACCTCCGGTTGCCGCAGTTACTGTCAGTGGCTGGCGCCGGGCATATTGGTTCGGCGGTTGTCTTGGGGCAACTCGGAGTAAGCAACTTAAAACGCCCGGCTTCTTCCCTTTCGGCGTCCTGCTTTACCTTTCCTCTCCCGCCCTGTTTCAAAGGCCCCGGCATCGAGTTGTCGCGGGCTGTCGGGCCTCCGCCTGTCCAGGAGGGGAAGTGACTCCTCCCCGCCCTCCAGGGGAGGCCGCCTCTGCTGGCAGCCTGAGTCATGGGAGGGGGGGGGGGGGAAGACGGCGCCCGCCCGGCCATCTGCTGCCATCCGGCTGTGATGTCGAGAGATCTTCGAAGCGGGCGCCAGGAGGCCGTCGCGGGGCCCGGGGCCAGCCGGTTCCCGGGGAGGGACAAAAAGCGAGATCGTCTCATCTCGCGGTCTTAAAGTCGGGACTTTGTTTATCTTTAGGTAAGACAAGATGGCCCGTACAAAGCAGACTGCTCGTAAGTCCACTGGTGGGAAAGCTCCACGCAAACAGCTGGCTACAAAGGCTGCCAGGAAAAGCGCCCCCTCTACTGGCGGGGTCAAGAAGCCTCACCGTTACCGGTACGGGGGAGGGGAGGGTTGTGGGGTTTTGTTTCCTTGGAAATTATAGTCGCTCTTCCAGCCTTGGGGGAGGGGAGCGAGGGGGGGGGCACGGGGCAGAATAACTGGTGATGATGCTATTCCGATTTCGTCATCATAGCTTTTGATAGTTGTCGGAATGAATTTGAACTTAGCTTTTTGGCTGTTTTCCCTTCTCAGGCCTGGTACCGTGGCCCTTCGTGAGATTCGCCGTTACCAGAAGTCAACAGAGCTTTTGATCAGGAAACTTCCTTTCCAGCGGTTGGTGAGGGAGATTGCTCAGGACTTCAAAACAGACTTGAGGTTCCAGAGTGCAGCTATTGGTGCCCTTCAGGTAAGAACCAAACCAGCTTTTTGATATAAGGGGGCTCAGTGGGGAATGCTTTACAGTCAATTTGAAAAGGAGTCTAATAGTGTGGTTTCTGTTTTTAACAGGAGGCTAGTGAAGCATATTTGGTGGGTCTCTTTGAAGATACTAACCTGTGTGCCATCCATGCCAAGAGAGTTACTATCATGCCCAAAGATATCCAGTTGGCTCGCAGGATACGGGGAGAAAGAGCTTAAGTGAAGGCAGTTTTATGGTGTTTTGTAGTAAATTCTGTAAAATACTTTGGTTTTAATTTGTGACCTTTTTTGTAAGAAATTGTTTATAATATGTTGCATTTGTACTTACGTCATTCCATCTTTCACTCAGGATGAATGCGAAAAGTGACTGTTCACAGACCTCAGTGATGTGAGTGAGCATTGTTGCTCAGGAGTGACAAGTTGCTAATATGCAGAAGGGATGGGTGATATTTCTTGCTTCTCATGATGCATGTTTCTGTATGTTAATGACTTGTTGGGTAGCTAAAATCGTAAGGTACTAGAATTGATATAAATGTGTACAGGGTCCTTTTGCAATAAAACTGGTTATGACTTGATCCAAGTGTTTAACAATTGGGGCTGTTAAGTCTGACCATACATCACTGTGATAGAATGTGGGCTTTTCAGAGGGTGATGATATACAAGTCTTAACCACAGTGTAACTTACAGTTTCCTATAAAAAAAAAGAAAAAAAAAACCATAAACCTGGCAGCTATAGAATACACTATGTGCATTTATAATAGCTATTTTATATATTGTAGTGTCAACGTTTTTAAATTAAATGTTTTACATTCACCTGTGGGGAGTCTTGTCATTGAGATGTAATTAAAAGTCCAGTTGGCTTTCTCCTAGCTTAACTTCACTTGTTCTACATCAGAGTAGTAAAATTCTACTTGGATTGTACCTTGCATAAGTCCTCATTCTACCACATGTTAAGCAACCTTCTAGCTGATAGTGCAAACAATAACCTAGGATTTTATTTATAAGGGCTCTTTTTAAACTACAAACTTTTCCACCAGCATCCTCTCCCTGACACTTGCAAATTTATCTAGTGCAGTTTTTAATAGTGATATATGGTTGGTCTTAATAGATTTGGCTTTTCCTTTTAACCAAAGGGAAGCTGAGTCAGTTGAGTTACTATAGATTGGATGCAAGGGATAGAGGAAATAGAAATTGATCTGCCGGGTGAAATATGTATTATAAACCCTTAGAGTAACTTGCCTGGGGATGGGGAGGGCGATACATTTTCAAACTTTTTCGTGGAAATATTGCAATGGTTGTGGGGTTAGGGTCCATCTGATATGACCATCCAGAAAAAATCACTTAGAGGAACTTCAAAGTGGTTTTAAACTTTATCCTTCTATTGAAGTTTTTAGGTCGATTATGTATGTTGACTAAAATAATTTACAAATAAACTTGTTTATCCCAACTTGTGTCAAAAACCTAAATTTGATGTTCTATAAAAACTCTGAATTCCAGCCCAGTAAGATTGATAGAGAGCACACCTCCCTCCTGGGTTAAGTAATAACCTCTAACAGTGAGGAGAGACCCCTGGGCAAGTCATTTGATTGGGTGTCCCAGTCCATTTTCAAGACAAAATTACAGCAGTTGGTCATCTGCATTGGTAAAGAACTTACTTTGCAGAAATCCTTATCAAATTTTATTTTGCTAATCCTGCATTTGATTTTTAGTAGTGTTTAGGTTATGAGATCAAGTTAAATGGGCTGTAATAAAAAGGGTCCATAGAGATAAATTGAGATACTTCTTTGTAGGTTGACAAAATTGGAGATTTAATTTGTATTGCATTAGTTGGCAGTTAAAGGATATATGTAGAGGCATCTTATTCAATTGATCTTTCTGTTCAAGTGCCATAGCTGGATATTTTCTGCATGTGTTTGTTTTTCCTTTATTATACTAAAAGCTAGCTACCAATAGAAGGATTAAAGATTTTTGAGCCTATTCAGAAATTAACATAGCTACTATTAATATTTGATTTCTTGGTCAATTTAGACATTGCTTCTAGGATTTGGGGTGGGGGGAGAATAAAAAAAAACTACAAATAAGATTCATTATTACTAGATACATATTAACTGAGACCTTCACAAAAATTTGGAACCTAGAACAAAATTTTAGACCAGGGACAATAGGATGACTTTTGAAATGAGAAATTGGCAACTTGGACCAGTAGCTGCATAATGGCAGTTTCCAGCTAAAGAAACAGTTCACCCAACTTTGAAACTAGTAGCTTGGGAAGATTTTCTTTAAAAACAACTTTGGTAAGATTCTCACTTCACCCCCAGGTAAGGTGAAATTCAACCTTTTTTTTTTTTCCAGCTACACCGAGTTGTCAGGGTTTTTATAGCCATGAAATGAAATTGAAATCCTCACAAAAACCCTGGAAAACGGGTGCTATATGAACCCTCATTTTATAGTAAAGAGTCTGGTTTTGAACTCGGGTCTTAGGACTCAGTATTTAGTCCACTATGCCATCTAGCTGCCTACAGGATAATGAAAAGATCTATTGAGAATCAAGAAATAAGTAGGAACAAAGAAGTTTTAAGCCTTTATCTTTAGGTGAGAGATAAAAATAAAGGAACGGAAAATCTTTTGAAGAAAATTTTATCAATGCATTTGAAGCTGAAACAGAAAATTAGGCTGTAGAAAAAAGCCACAAAGGTGGTAATTTTATTTAACTGGCATTTTTGTATATGACACTTTTCAACTACAACCTAGTGGCATATGGAACCTAGTTAAAACTTGGAACAAGATGTGTATCTACTAACTGGCACGATAAAAGGTTTCATTTAGAAATTGCTGTATTTTGCTTATCTTTTATCATGGCATGTTCTCAAATCATTCCCCTTCCAATTTAAAGAGTAGCTCTGTCACTTGTTTTTTTAAAGGATTGATTCTAAATAATCAACTTACCATTTCCTGCACAATTTTCTTTAGAATGGGTATTATGTCCCTTATTCTCAAGTCACCTGAGAGCAGATCAGAAAAGTTACCTCCAAAGGAAAAATTCCCAAACCCACATTTAGGGAGCTGAACAGTAAAGAGAAATCCCAAGTAAAAAGCTTTCTAATTATTAGGCTTACGTTTCCCATAATAATTTGCCCATGTGACAGTTGGACCCAATGAAATCCATAAATATTGTTCAAGGGAGATGAGGATGAGATTTAGCATTGGAAAATGTAGACTCAGTTGCTGGACCTGCCAGCAGCTCTGTCAGTGCAGCATTTAATAGCTGATTGATACATAATTTAATATATCATCACATTTTTCCCATTAAAAACCTTGTCAAACATTCAGAACAGTTTGGAAAATGCTAAATTGTTTTGCCAAATAGTTTTTGAGACTTCATTAACATTGCCCCATTTCTCATTACCAGTGGATCTTACAGAACACATTGGTCTCACTATCCTATGGACACACCTCTGGACCTATCACTTTGGTCACTACTGGGATGTTCTCTACTATTGTGAAAGAAGGGTGACCTTCGAGGTTACTGCTGGAATCGTATGTAGGATGGCCATACATTGGCCAGAGCATAAGCCTCTAGGAGTCGGAGCTCCTGTAGAGAGAACAAATGCAGACTAATCCTGGCCTTGCTGTACTCCACTGGAACCACTGAGTTAGGGAATGAATTGGATAGGACAAGTCCTAGGTGACCAACAATAGCCAATTCCTCTTAGAATTCAAATTGACAAAGGATAAAACTCCCTGAAATTAGCATGAAAATTCACATTTGCCCCAGGGTTTTGCTATCCATTGGAATGATTTCCTTCAGAGAGGTGTTATGAGAGAATGAAACAGTTAAGTCAGGATGCAGAAGCTTTGCAGGTGAAGTTTATACTTATATGTCTGCTTCATGCTTACATATGTTTGCTGCCTCTATTGGTATCATTTGGTACTGTCTGGGGAGCCAGTGGGGGACAATAAAAGCCTCTGTGCTAGGAAGGTGATGTATTGAGTTCCATAGTAAATACTCTAGGCTATTTCAGAGAGGTTCCTGTTTTCAGGCACCATTCTCAGTGACATGGCCCATGGTAATATTTCTCAGGTAAATCTCTGCTCTTCCCTAATTCCAGTCCTAATGAGTCATATCAAGAGGAAGTTGGAAAGACAGTTGCAAAAAGGATGGGTGGAGAAGATAAATGGGGAAAAAGCATGAAGGCTGAAAAAGAATGGGAAGTGAAGAAAAGGAAGAAAGAAATTAAGAGGATTTCCTTAGCTGGGGCAGGCAATGTTTCTGAAAAACAAGGGAGAGAATTTGGTTGAGAATCCCCTTCTATACCATATGTCAGTGAAGAGCTCTATGAAAAAAACCTTGGGCAACGTCATTCAGAAACCACTTATACCTACCCCCATATTGGTTTGGCCTAGGAACTTCAAGAAAAACAGAAGCCTGGAAGAGAAGGGAAACCCAAAACTAGGGCTTCTAAAGAACCAGAAAATCACCTACTTCTGCTGCTCCTGTCAGGCAGTTGGGTCTCAGGGCATCACAGGGCCTTTCATCCTAACCACAGAAATGGGGTTCTCTTTCCTTCATGCTGCATTGATGTATTCATTCAACCCTCTCCAGTTCCATTTCACTCCAGTAAAGATCCACTGACCTCTACCTTCTTCCTCTACAGTCACTGCTTGGTGTTTGACCTTTGGGGTGATAGCCGTGCTGGAGTTCAAAGGTGGACACTGGTAGCATGTTCAGGCAGGTTAGCAGAAGGTAGAACACACTTATCCAGGGCCTATCAAGAAGTGAGTGATTTTTCAGAAAAACAATCTATTGCTAAGGGAGAGAAGCTACAGACTAAAGGTTGCAACCTTAATAATAGCATTTATGAAATACTTTTTTTTTTTTGGAAGAAGTGGGGACCCAGACAATTAGGTGGTAAAGTGGATAGAGCACTGGACTTCTGGAGTACAAATCTGGTTTCAGACACTTAGTAACTGATTCTGAGCAAGTCACTTCATTTGCTTCAGTTTCTCATCCAAAAAATAAGCTGGAGAAGGAAACGCCAAACTACTACAGTATCTTTGCCAAGAAAACCCCAAATGGGGGTCTTAAAGATAAGATTAAAAACTGAACAACAAAGCATTTTAAGGTTTCCAAAGCACTTTACAACTATTGGCTCATTTTATCTTCCCAACTCTATGAGATAGGGGCTATTATTATTTTATTCTCTTCATATGGATGGAGAAACTGAAGCAGACAATGATTAACTGACTTGCCAGGATCATACACCTAGAAAATATGTAAGATAGAATTTGAACTCAGGTCTTCCTGACTCCAGGCCCAAATCTCTAACCAATGCTCCACCTAGCTGCTTCCTTGCTGTTCTCACTTGGGATGGACATAGTTTAATGGGTGCATTATATGAATAGGTCCATGCCTACTCACTCCTAAGCATTTAGACACCCTACTCTCAGCACCTCACAATTATTTAAATAGAAAACACCTTAACTTGATTAAATCTAAAGAAAGAAAATCTTATCCCTATCCCTAGTCTTAGTAACATGCTATTGGTTTGGACCTTCCCTCTAGCCCTTACTGCTGCCACTGCAGGCTTTTTTGTTTTGTTTTTTTAAATAATAGCTTTTTATTTTCAAAATACATGCAAAGATAGTTTTCAACATTCACCTTCGCAAAACCTTGTGTTCCAAATTTTTCTCCTTCCCCTAAACAGCAAGTAATCTGTTAAACACGTTCAATTCTTTTATACGTATTTCCATAACTCATGCTGCACAAGAAAAATCAGATCAAAAAGGAAAAAAAAAAAGCAAACAACAACAAAAAAAAAAGGTGAACATACGATGTTATGATCCACATTCAGTCCTCTCTCTGGGGGCAGATTGCTCTCTCCATCACAAGTCTATTGGAACTGGTTTGAATCATCTCATTGAAGAGCCATGTCCATCAGAATTGATCACCATATAGTCTTGTTGCCGTGTATAATGATCTCCTGGTTCTGCTCACTTCACTCAGCATCAGTTCATGCAAGTCTCTCCAGGCCTCTCTGAAATCATCCTGCTGGTCGTTTCTCACAGAACAATAATATTCCATGACATTTATTCAGCCACTCTCCAATTGATGGGCATCCATTCAGTTTCCAGTTTCTAGCCACTACAAAAAGGGCTGCCACAAACATTCTTGCACATGTGGGGCCCTTTCCCTCCTTTAAGATCTTTTTTGGGATATAAGCCCAGTAGAAACACAGCTGGATCAAAGGGTATGCCCTTTGGGCAAAGCTCCAAATTGCAAGCTTTCTTCAGGGAGATAATTGTTTCATCAATAACATGACCAGCCAGACCCACCTTATCCATCTGAACTTGATTCTTGTCCAGTAACTCCAGCACAAAACTTGGGACTTTCCCAGGAAGACTAGATGAAACACTTGCTGCCCACATTCACCACCTATGCCAGTTTAAGAGCTATGTTTTAAAAGGCACCACCAAGGGGGAGGTTAAGATATTCCTATGGGTGGGGGCCAATATGTAGACAAAGTCAATGACGAAATGGTAGTAGTGGAAATATTGTGGTTGGACTTAGGAGAATTAGTCTAGTCTCCAAAAACATGTTTTTAAAGGGCAGTAGGAATAGAGAATGGAATATAATAGTTTTATTACTATAAACTGGTATTAGCTTCCCCTATCTGCCAGCCCTTTCACTCCACCCACCCCCTCAGCTGTCTTCCCAAAGTATTTAAAGCTATTCCCAACTTGGTCCAAACCTATTTTTCCAGCATTGTTGCACATTGCTTCCCTTCACCAATCTTTTTTTTTTTTTTTTTTGCTTTTCCTTATATTTAACACTCCACTATACCCTCTGCATTCACTGCCCCTTTCTTTACCTCTAAATCTTAGAATTAATTTTCTTCAAGGCTCAGCTCAGGGGCCACCCACATGAAACTAACTGACTCAGCTGCTCCTGGTTTCCCCAAACCAAAACTACCTTGCTTTTATTTATACAGACCTAATTCTCCTCCTGATGTCACCTTCCCAACTCCCACTCATGTTGGTAGGCTGAGTTCTCGGTAGTTAGCTAACTATTACTCTCTAAGAAGAACCTTCAAGAGCTGAGTTGCTGTTGCCTACAAGCCTTTACCAATGTGTTTTAATAAATAAAATAAAATAAAAACCAGCTTTATAGTTAGTCAATAGATATCAATTAGATTTTAGAAAGAGTAAGAGGCTATAACAGTTGGTGCAAAAACATGCCCCCCTAATCAGGAAAGCACTTTTCTCTTGCTTATACTAGATCCCTGGGAGAAATGACTCAAACTTAAAAGTACAAAGGTCCTGAGGCACATTAAAAAGGTACAGATGGGGCAAAGGGATACTTTGCAATTCTTATCACTGGGTGACATTTTCTCCCTTTATGGAAAAAATACACCTCTTAGGTGTAGCTTTTGGCTAGCTTCCAAGGATTTGAAGCCTTTTCTTGAGACCACAGCCAGCATTCTGTCTGCCACATGTCACATCGCTAGGAATGCAATTCATAGAGCTCTGAGTTAAAATCCATCCTCAGATATTTACTAGCTATGTGACCCTAGGGAAGTCATTTAAACCTCTGCCTGAATTTCCTCCTTTATAAAATGAGGATAATAATGGCACTTACCTCCCAGGCTAGTTGGGAGGATATTTGTAAAGTGCTTTGCACTTGGCAAACCTTAAAGCATTATATAAATATTAGCAATGATGATGGGGATGATGATGATGATGGATCTTACTAGTGGAAGCTGCTGCTTCTTCCACCAAGTGGCTTCTTTGTGTTTCATCTGGGTCTGTGAATGTCTCTCTTTGTCCTTGATTTTTTTCTTCCAGTAAAGGTATTGAAAGTTTTTGTTTTTGTTTTAGAGAGAGGGAGGAGGTTGGATTGTAATGCTCCCCCTGGGATTACCTTCCCCTCTTCCTGCTGGTACAGGTACTTTTTCAAGATGCTCCTAGACTGTAGTTATCTACCCATTGGTGAAGTGATTTCACTGTTGAATTAATTTATCCTTCCAGCTCCCTAACTTCTTAATTCAGTTTTATTCTTGACCTCTTTCTCCACTATCCAATCTGTTGCAGACCCTCATCACTTTATGCTTGAACACTACAGTAATCATAAGTGAGTCTGCCTGCCTCAAACCTTTCCCCATTCCAATGCATCCTACATTCTATCAGTGATTTCCTTTTTTTTTTAAATTAAAAAATTTTTTTAAATTAAAGCTTTTCATTTACATAACATATACATGGGTAATTTTTCAGCATTGACTCTTACAAAACCTTCTGTTCTAAATTTTCCCCTCCTTCCTCCCTCTCCCTTCCCTAGATGGCAGGTAATCCATTACATGTTAAATATGCTAAAATACATGTTAAATCTGATATATATGTATACATATTTATACAGTTATCTTGCTGTACAAGAAAAATCAGATCAAGAAGGAAAAAAAAAACTTAGAAAGAAAACAAAATGCAAGCAAACAACAACAGAGATTGAACTTTGCCTTCAAGTAAATTGACCTGAAATTCAGTTTTGGGACTTTGAGCAAGGGGTATATATAAAAATAGCTCCACAACCTTGGCTGGAGCACTTAGGGTCCAGGGAGTTCCTTGAAGACTGCTTTTATCTCCTTGGTAGGCTGTTCTTGGTAGGCTGTACTTAATGTTTTTTTTTTTTGTTTTTAATTAAAGGAATTATTTGTCTTAATTTTCAGGCTTATATGTCTTAATGTTCAGCCATTGTACCACGTGTGAAAAAACAGTCCCATAGGAAGCAAATAGCAGAGCCAGAACTTCACCTGAAGGTTTCTGACTCCATACATAGTGGTCTTTTCACATCACATTGTTGTGGTACTGGCAGCAACACGCTTACCTGCCTGGATTACTAATATAACCATTCATAAAAGATGGGGTTAGATACAAAACTATGAAGTCTGACTTCTTGAAATACCCATTCCTGGCAAGTTAATGTCTTCTTCCATTCTTTCTGACCTTTAGATTGCTCTTTATCAATTGCCTTGGCAAGATACTAGACTTTCAAGAAGATGCTAACATTTCCCAATAAATAAATGGTTAGTCAAAGAATAGGAGCAAGTTTTCAAAAGAATAATTACTGAAAATATGCTCCAAAATATACTCCAAATCACTCATGAGAGAAATGTAGATTTGAGTAACTGAAGTTTCATCTCACACTATAAAAATTGACAAAGAAGAAAAAAATATTTTAAATGGGAATAATTTAAGTTAAAGAGGCTGCTGTGAATGTAGTATAATGACTGGCACACCCTACCCCAAGTTGTTGGCATCTGTCAGGAAAACCACTTAGATTCACACAGGGGTTTTGCAAGATCTGTAAGTATAAGCGTAAGATCTTTTAGTAGAAAGGGTCTCTTTCCTACTTTTTCTACACGGTTTCTATTCTGTAGCGTGTCTTTCCCTTCCAAATGCCATCCTTCTCCCTAGTCTTCCATCCTGGGTAATGATGGGGAGTTAGGACTTCAGGGCAAAATAATCATGTTACAGGATGACAGAGGGGCTGGAGTTTTTGGATGGGCTGAGAAGATACAGACTTTAAGGGAATGAGGCAAGTGGAAGAGAATCACACTGGCCCTGTGAGGAGCATCCTGAAGTCTCTTATTGCCCTAGTAGAGTGCACTGTTTATTAGCCCTTCTTCCATACATCCTGTGGTGCTGGTGATGATCAAGATAGACTTCTTCATGAAGTATCTTACTTATGTTTGCCTCAGTTTCCTCAAATGTAAGATGGGAATCATAAGAGCATCTATGTCTCAGAGTGGTTATGAGGCTCAAATGAGATATTTTTTAAGCACTTAGCACCATGTCTAGTGCTTAATAAATGCTTATTGTCTCCCTCTGAGTGAATGGAGAAGGGAGTGTAGAGATTAGGGATAGGATGTGGGAGCACATTTAACCCTGCAAAGACAAGACTTATTCCATTCACTTTATTTATTGCCTCCAGACAACACATATATGTCCGTACAATTGGCATGGGGTAGTGAGTGAACCCCTGAAATCAGGAAAATCTGGCTTCCAATCCTGCTTCCCATATTTACTAGTTTTATGACCTCAATTTTCTCATCAGTAAAATAAGTGGATTCAATGTCTTCCAAGGACCTTTCCACCCACTGATTGGTTGATTAGGG